>JADRCC010541628.1:0-21228 GCA_019843855.1 Hylomyscus alleni
GCCGCTTGCCCAACCTGTGTGGTAGCAAGGGGAGGGTGAGGCTCACTGGTTAAATGCAAGCTCAGCTATGTGAGAGGCTCTGGCTTGATCCTTAGTCTTGTCAGAGAAAGCAAGCAGCTAAACAAAACACGAGGCCAGCCAGCTGGAAACTGTATTCTATTAAACACCAAGACACAAACTTACTTATGGAGTAAGCAAACTTTTATTAAATCTCTACTGGACAGATGCTGAAAGGTAGATTTCAGTCCTTCCAGAACAATCTTGACTAAGGCTAAGCCCATGTGTCAACCATTTCAGGAAGTTGGCTTGGGCTGAACTTCATGGGGGACACTAACCCACCTCTAAGTAAATGATGCTGGTAGGTTGCTCTGAGAAGGATAAGAATACAGAGAAGGGGAGGGAGGGATGAGAAGACTGTGGGAGCCATGTTCTCACCTGCAGCCATGCACTCAGATGGACAAGGGCATGCATGCCATGTGTCTGCACTGTGTGTTGGGGTGTGAGGAGGGCCCTCTTCCCCTTCTCAGCATCAGGGATACTGCAGCTTCTGTTTGTTTTACAGCTGCTGCTGAAGCCCAAGTTCAGTGGTGTGGAGAAGATCAAGACCATTGGCAGCACCTACATGGCGGCAGCAGGGCTCAGTGTCCCTTCAGGACATGAGAACCAGGTACCCCAGGCCTATCATCTTCTAAAGGTTGTGTGTCAGGGGGCAGAGGCCTTTTGTGGCATAGCCTGGAGACACCTGGTGGGGACAGAAACCCCTTCCCCACAGGTGTGTATGTGCCCTCAAGTCAAGGCTGTGTGGACTAGGTTATGTAATCCATGTCCTGCAGGACCTGGAGCGGAAGCACGTGCACATCGGTGTCTTGGTGGAATTTAGCATGGCCCTGATGAGCAAGCTGGATGGAATCAACAGGCACTCTTTCAATTCCTTCCGCCTCCGAGTTGGTGAGGGCTACAAATGGATGCTCAGCCTTGCCCACACCCTCTTGGTTGGAGGGTGTCCCTGGCCCTCCCTCTGTTATAAGGTTTCGGCAGACCCTCTGATGTTACTGTAAATGCTGACCTCCCTTGCCTATCTCGTGTAGTTACCTTTGGGGGTGTGTTTGTATGTGTGGGTACATGTATATATGAAGGCCTGAGGGCAACCTCAGGAACTGACTACCTTTTTTCTTGACCATGTCTCTGGAACTTTGGGCTTGATAATAAGGTTAGGCTGGTGGATCATCGAGCCCACGATATCTGCCTTTGTCCACTCCCCCTCACCCCCAATGCTAGGGTTACAGGTGTGTATCGTCACATTTTTTACATGGGGTGCTAGGGAATCCAACTCAGGCCCTTATTTTTGTGTGACAAACTGAGCTACCTCCCCAACCTTTTTTGACGTTGCCAATTTTTATTCAACCATTTAAAATTACATTTGGTGTGACATACACAGTGCACATGTGGCGGTCAGAGAACAACTTACAGGAGTTGGTTCTCTTTCCACCTTGTGGGTTCTGGGAATTCAACTCAGGTCATCAGACTTGGTGGCATCTTTACCAGCCACTAACCCCTACCTTTAAAATTTTTAATAATATATAACTATATAAATGCAGGGCCAAAATCATGGCTGCAAATAAATGATCTTAGAATACAGAGAATAAATTTATTAAATCTAACTATCATAGTTAACTTTAAGGGTAGACACCTAAAGCCTATTTATTTTTGCTAAAGGGGAAATTTGCAGATAGTAGGTAAGAACTAATGAGTCTGGAGTATGGACAAGAGACAGCTGTGGCCTTTCATGCCTTGGAGAGAACAGTTCCAAAGAACCCCCGCAGTGCTGTTACCTCTTTCTGTGGGCTCCGTCAATGTCACTATAAATGGCTAACTATAAACTGTCTTAAGGCATAAACCATGGGCCCGTGATTGCTGGAGTCATTGGAGCGCGGAAGCCTCAGTATGACATCTGGGGAAACACAGTCAATGTTGCCAGCCGCATGGAGAGCACCGGAGAGCTTGGGAAAATCCAGGTAAAAGTCCACTGGGAAGGACTGACTCGGGGGTCGGGGGGACATCCCCAGAGGAGGTATCCTGCTCTAGGACCTGGCCTTGCCCATCATTGTCAGGAATACACAACAGACACACTGCTTGTTAGCCATCCCTTTCCTCTCTGAAGACAAGGCTCTTTTTCATTTTAGGTTACTGAAGAGACATGCACCATCCTCCAGGGACTAGGATATTCTTGTGAGTGCCGTGGGCTGATCAACGTCAAAGGCAAAGGGGAACTGCGAACTTACTTTGTATGCACAGACACTGCCAAGTTTCAAGGGCTGGGGCTAAACTGAGGTGCCTGGTGGTCAGTCTCCTTCCCTGAGGGAGCCAAGAATGTAGCCCCATGCCTGTTGCAGATGGCTGTGTGGTTCTTTGGACTTGCACTACAGGATGGCTCTGACCTGTGCATCAGATTCTGATTGAAGCAGCTACTACGCTGTACACAGAGGCTCTGGTGCTTCAGCCTCTACAGTTCCAAATCAGCTAGGCCACTGGTCTACTTCAGGCTGTGTTCATTTCCAGGGTGCTGGGAAGAGACTTTAATGCATGACCAAGATAGACATCTACCTTGGTGGCCAGTGAACAGTATACACAGGAGAAAACCCCTTACTAGCTACAAGAGGCTCAGCCCCGCTGTCTAGTGTGGGTCGATGCTCTCCCTTCCCCCCATCAACTCTACCATGGGATGTTATTCTCTCAATTAGGCATTCTGGTAAATGGAGTTGAAAACTGCAAATTGGTGGGTAGTCTTAAAACAGTACAGAAAATGTCTGATCAACACTTGTCCCTTTTTATCATCTCTGGCTTATGTTTGAAATGGACATTTCATAAACGGGAGTTTTATCTTTACTACTGACTCTTAGACACTAGACAAAGATCTCCTTTCTAGTGTATTTTCTTGTTAACCACGAATTACATGTAAACAGGACTGCTGTCTAGTGTCAGTTTATAGGATCAGCTTGGCTGCAGGGACAGAGTTCTGAGGAGTGGGGCTCGTAGCAGCAGCAAAGCTTCGAATTTGCAATCAAGCATTTTTTTTTTTTTTTTTGATGCAAGTCTTTTGGGACAAGGCTCAGGAAGTTGAAAGTCTAGAAATGAGGTATGATGTTTCAGTTCTTCTGTCTGCACTTTATTTATTTTGGAGACAGGGTCAGCCTAGGTTGATCTCAAACTTCTAACCTCTCATTTCAGTCTCCAGAGTGCTTCAATTACAGATGTGCACTACTATTTCTAGCTCTGTTCTGTGGGAAAGCCTGTGTAGACAGGCTTGGACAACTTGTGTACCCCTTACCTTTTCTCCAGTCTTCTGAGCTGACTGCAGAGCTTCAAGTACAACCTACTTGGCAGGAACATGTGTTTGGGCCCCTGGCCTGTGAACTGAGCCCCTCAACAAATGCCAAGTTGTTCTTATGCAAATGAGTCAAGGCAAAAGCCAGCTTAGTGAGATGGTGTCTTACTGTGCTTTAGCTCCAGACCATTCCAAGTGTGAGATGACCAAACACCCTACTCCTTTTTGGAAATGACTTCACTGTCACAAAATGTCACTACATCATGGTATTCTTAGCTAGCAGTCACCAAGGAACCTCGGAGTCTCCAAATGATATGAGTGCTGCAGACAGGGTGCTAACCAGCCAGGTTTACTGTGGACTTTAGTCCAAGGCTGAGTAGTCAGGGATGCAGAGGGGAGAGATAGGACCTGTTGTTGGCTATGCCTCGTCCTGTGGAGCTTTATCAGCCTGGGAAAGAAGGGCTGATTTTAGTTTGCACAAAGGAATCTAGTAGTGGTCAGGGCTTCCCACTGTGGGGAGTTGGTAAAGTTCCTGGTGACACCCACAATGCCCTTCAGACAGAGCAGGAATGAGCTTCCTGAGGCTGACACACTTCTACTCTTCCAACAGCCAAGTTACTTTTCCCTCCAGCAACAGAAATCTTAGCTTGAGTTTAAAAGTAATTGGCTGCCATTCATGCATTGTTTCTTTTCAACTGAAGCACTGTGCTAGGAGTATTTTAAGTTATTGTTCAGGTCATAAGAGAGTAACTGACAAAAAAAATCACTTGGGACTTACGTACACATACTTGGTTTCTACTTTCCAAGTACCTTCTCCACAGGTGTCTTGTTTTATCATAGGAACTTTATTTTTTTTTAAAGCCCTTCTGTGGGTCAAGGATTCGTTTCAGGATCTCTAAGTCGGCCTCCACCGACTACAGACAGTAATACCCCCAAGTCTTCTGACTTACTTAAAGACACTTCTTAACGAAAAGTGATTACTTCTGTGTACTTCATGGGTAACAGGTCAATGCTCTTGAGTGGGTACAAGCAAATAACTATGGTTTGTTCTGTATGTTTAATATTTATAGACTGGTAACATTTGCTTCAGTGTTCTGTTTTGTTTTCATAAATCATGAGTGCCTGGCTCCTTTTTATATGTTCAACCAAAAATTAAAAAACCCTGAATGTTCTAAGGTGTTTTGAATGAAATTATTTCTGGGTCTTCAGGAACTGACTCTTGCCAAGTAGATCTACTGGTGAGGGATCGCGTCTCCTGTAACCCAGGCTGTCCTCAAATCACGAACTCCCAGTCTGTCTCCCTCCCTAGAATGCTAGGGTTTGACATGCAGTCTCATGCTCGTGTTGTGTGTGTGTGTGTGTGTGTGTGTGTGTGTGTGTGGTGTGTGCGCGCCCGCAGAGGTCAGAAGACAATCTTGGGTGCCAGTCCTCACTCACCTCCTCCTACTTTGAGACAGGGTTTCTCACTTCTGCTAGCTTCAAGCTAGCTGCCCTATGGATTTCCAGGGATTCTCTGGTCTCTACTTCCCACCTTTCTATAGGGGTGTGGAGATTACAGACATGTATGCTACTACATCCAGCTTTGTACTTGGGTTCTGGTGATCCAAACTCAGGCTGTCAGGTTTGCATAAGCACTTCAGCAACTGAGCGCCACCCTCCTGCCCCCGCCCCAGCTCTCCATGGCTAGTTTGTATGGTGCAGAGGATTAGAGGACTCCAGGCTTCACCAATGCTGGGCAAGCACTCTATCAACAGACCTACACCACTCGGCCCCTACACTGTACAGACTAAAATCAGAATCTAAAAAAAGACTTGATATAAACATACTTGCATTGATTTATTTTATTAGCATATTTGTCTACAAAAGGATCACCCTGTAATTTCTGGAGAGAAACGACTTTTCTTTACTGTCCCTGTTTAATATTAATTTCAAATCAAGAAGACAGATATGTCTTTCTGTCTAGATTTTTGCAGACAGGCTCTGTAAAAGGATGATACACTTGTTCACTAAACTAGGTTGTATCTATACTGAAATATTTACTTTAAAATCATATGTGTGCATGTGGCTATGTGTACACAGTACCAGGACTTGCAGAAGAGGTCAGATGTATGAAGTTCCCTGAATTGGAACTTATGGGTGGTTTTGAGCAATGTGGGTGTGGAGAACTCAAGTCCAGTCCTCTGCAAGGGCAATGTGTGCTCTTAACTGCTGGGCTTGCTCTCCTGCGCTCTTTTTTTTTTTTTTTTTTTGAGGCACGGTCTTATAATATAGCTCAGCCGGACTCAAATTCACGGCAATCCTCCTGTCTCAGTCACTGAGGCTTGCTTTTTAAACAGGTTATATTGAGGAAAACTATCATTCATCTTAGCCTAGGGACATGTGATATAAGGGGACATATCCGATGATCTACCTAATGTGCTTGGTCACTTGACCTGTGTATTTCAGAAAAGGGAAATGATTCAGGAGCACAAATGAAACACAGGTGGCCTTTGAAAAACTGAGCAGGAGCAAGCTCTACATTAAACTCTACAGACTCTGATGTTTCTATGGGTGATTTGGCTCATCTTATTTGGCTCATCCTTTTGCTATTGCTCCAAATAACTGGGAAAAACAGAAAGAAGGAAAAGAAAATACACTAGACATGTTTTATCACCATCAATCTCCTAGGAGACCCAGCAGCTAATAGCCATGAATGAAGACACCATTCCCATTAGGCACAGAGAGGGGAAGCATAGTGGGAAACTTTTAATATTACTTTCATGGTGTGATGCTAGAAAGTCTCAGTGGACAGAACTATGCTTAAAAAGCTGGGCCCTCAGCCAGTGAGATGGTTTAGTGAATAAAAGAAGCATTTTCTGAGAAGTCTGATTCCTGAGTTCAATCCATGGAATCCACAATGGAAGCAGAAAGCCAGTTCCTAAAAGTTGTCCTAACCTAAGTGGTATACACCTTTAATCCTAGGATTCAGGAGACAGAGGTAGGCAGACCTTTTAGCCAGCCTGGTCTACAGCACTAGTATGGGTTCGTGCATGTACTCATATGTACAGAATACACACTCAACAACAACATAAGAAGCAGCAGCCAGACCATCATTAGTGGCAGTCTGAAAGGCCATCAGGATGCTATGCTTGCAAGGCTACTTTCTGAATGTCATCAGATGGGCTCTGGTAGGGCAGAGCTTACAACTAGCTGCTTATAATTGCTCCAATGCGAGTGGTAAATATGAAAAATTGGGGAACTACTTTGTTTTGAGGACCTAGTCCTTTGAAAGACGATCATGAAAGGGCTGGATTGTGTCTAGATGTCCATCCTCAGAACCAAGTCAGAGTAAGGCAAAGGGCAATTCAGCTGACACGCCAGCGAGCCTCACAGTCCCAGGTTCAGCTTTATTTCCTAATACAAGTCCAATCTTTGGAACATTAAAAGGAACTGTTCCAAAGCTTAATTAAAACACAATTTACAAATAGTTAATATCTTCTGAAAAGCACCTCCAAGTTCAGAATGAAAAACTATGTACATAATAGAATCGAATACCAGGCTAGTTCAGCTCTCGTCAGGCCCACACTCAGCAGTGCTGGTCTCCTTAGGTTCTTCACACTCTGAAGGAAGAAGACAGCACTCAGCATGTCGTCCCACTGCTGCCAGCCCTGCATGCCACACTCACAGCCAAGGAGAACCTGGCATTAAGTCATCATAGCAGCTTTGACAATGGGTCAACTCTATTCATTCTTTAAACAAGATGGAAAGAAAACTAGAAGATGCCAAGATAAAGCCCATTACTTTGTATGCTAATCTCAAAAATTAAATCAAACAAATCAAACCAGACAAGAGTTCTCAATGTTATCTTAAGGAAAAGGGTCAATTTCCCTTTTATTTACAAATGTCTCACCCACATAAATAGGACACCTACCTCCTGTCAAATCTACGAAGCTGTTTCCCACGATGGGGGAAGGAACAGAAATCCCCATTGCTTTTCGGACTCCGTGTATGCTTACAACATCACCTGGAGTTACTTGCTGTGTGAGTTCTTTAAGGTTATTCGTCACTTGTTCAGCTGGGAAAAACAGGGGGAAAAGCTCAAGGTACCGAAGTGGTTCCTGTAGTCATTTTTCTTTCTTTTTCTTTTGGTTTTTTCAAGACAGGTTTTTCTGTGTAGCCCTGGCTGTCATTGAACTCAAAGATCCACCTATCTCTACCTCTCAAGTGCTGGGATCAAAGGCGTGCGGTCACCACTACCCTGCAACATTTTTTCTTCTTTTAAAGAGTCTTGCTATATAGCTCTGGCTGGCTGTAGATTCACAGCAATTCTCCTGCTTCAGCCCTAGGGCTCTAAGCCACTTAGATGTGTGCATGTATGTGGTGTTATCTGTGGTATACATTTGTGAGCGCACGCACATGGATGCTAACAGTCAATGAGAGTTATCTTCTTGGCTAGTCTCCATCTTCTGCTGTGAGGCAGGCTCCCACTGACTTAGCTAGATGGGGCAGTAAGCTCCAGGGACCTGCCTATTCCCACCTCACCGAGGTTAGAGATGCATGTCACTGTGCTTTCACACATGGCATCTGAACTCAGGCTCTCATATTTTCTGGCAAACACTTGACTGACTGAGGCAACTACCTAGCCCCTGATAATTAAAAAAAGGAAAGTCCTAAAGAACTGTAAATGTATAAATTCAGGAATATTCATAGAGTATATTCATGGTGTGGTACTCGCTATGCTTACTTTACAGCACTGCTACTTTCTGAAGTCTTTCTTTCATGCACCTAGCCCTGTTCTACCTCCCGTCACTGGGACAAACATACCAAGGTACATTTCTCTGTAGGAAGGACCCAAGAGACAGATCATATTGGGAGGAGGCCTAGTGCTCAGCCGCTCATTCTGTGCCTCCTGGAGCTCCCTGAGCAACCTTGTCGTTTCATCAAGCTTCCTCTGGAACACTTCAGCCTCTGTGTGGTAAGAAAAAGACACTGAAGAAAACCAAGGCAACCCGTGTTTATCTGTGGTTCCAAGCTCTGCTATAGTTAGCTTCTACTACAATTGAGGCCAACAGTACAGCTGTATTATTAGTCTCTGAACCAAGCTGGCCAAGATTTTCCTGCAGCAAACATTAGGTTAATCAGTGTTGACATGGCAGCAAGTCTACCTGACCATGGTGGACAGTTTCCAACAACCTGTGGTCTGGGATACTCACCTTCGGAGTCAAAGACTTCAGCTGGAGCACCAAAGTTTGTTACTGCTTGCAGTGCTGTGAGCCTGTCCTGAGCGCTGGACTCCAAACGCCCTGTTGGCTCTATTTGTGTAATCTGCTTCAATAGGAAAAAAAGTTACTTATTTGAGTTTGCTAAACCATGACAGTGCCAAGTAAAAATCAGTATGATGGCTGTGCTTACAAGCAAAGTCATTCCACCTAGTCACCTTACAGCCATAATTTTGGTTATATCTTCCAAGAACTCTTTTAAAATGCTGTTCTCAAATCTTGGCCAAAAAAGCGTCCGTAAGTCCACATTTCTCTGTAATGACATGACAGCTTATGCAATTTGCATCACCCAATTTATATGCCAACCATCCTGAAGATGAAGTACTAAGAGCCTGTCCCTATGTAAACTGTTACTTGATTTCGGTGACCATGGAAATGCCTATTTTAGAAGTAAATGTTTCAGACCAGCCTGCACTTACTGTTTGCACTTCTATAGATCTATAGCATTAGCAGCTCCCTGGCCTACCTCAAGCCCCAAAGCTTGGTCATCAGCACGGCACAAGAGAACAAAGTCTTATTTTTGGAATTATAGGACTCAGAGTTTCCATAACATCAACACAACTTTTAAGGAAGGCATCACTCAATTAACAACTAACCAAAAGTTCATGCTTCCATTTCTACTTGGGTCCTGACAGCACCTTACTGCCTTCACATGGCTGAAGAGCGTGCAGCGCAGAAAGTGTGGACTTGGGATTTACCATTGCATCTGAACCCCTACAAATCTATTCAACCGTCTTTCTTACTGTATTCCCTTTTCTGTTCTTTCACTAAACAAAAGACCTTGTTTGGATCCTCTTTTCTGAAGATGGCATGTCTACCTCAGTACCACCTACTTCATTTGGATCTTATATCACAAGTTTTCCTTCCTTCAGTTAAAGCTTGGTTTGAGTCTGTCCTATCTTAAACATCCCTGTACAGCCTAGTGTCCTCAGGTTTTGAAACTCACCAAGGTCTATCCTTTGCCTCTACCATTTTATTGAGACTGCCCTGGTCACGGTTATGACTGACACTTCCAAGGGCCCCTCACTGAGTTTATCTGCAAATTCCAATCTTGCTGAACCTGTTCCATTTCTGCTAACCATCCTTTCATGGGACACATACATTATTCAACTTTGGACTTCTCTAAGGTTCTATCCTTCAACCTTTTCCATGCTATCCCTGAAGAATCTCACTTGTACGGCTGAAATAAAATTAATTTTGTATTACACCTGCCAGATTCACACCGAGACTTTGGACTTCCAGGCCCATACCTCCAGTAAAGTTCCCCAAACCCTTGCCAAAACAGAAACTCTCTGGGTATCTTCTCTCAGAAGTATGCCCCTTGCCCTGCACATTCCCCTACCTCACCCACCAGGCCTGCCATTGCTCTATTGTGTCTCTCCTTTGTAGTGCCAAGGAGCCTTTTCTTCTGGGTTATTTCCCCAATTCAGATTCTCTTCCTTTATGTTAATAGGCTAAGTTATTTTTTGCTTAAGATAGCCTTTTTCTTAAACAACAGCCAGGAGTGGTGGTGCACATCTTTAATTCCAGCACTCTGGAGGCAAAGGCAGGCCGATCTCTATGAGTTCAAGGCCAGTCTGGTCTACAGATTGAGTTCTAGGACAGCCAGGAACAGAGAAACCATGCCTGGAAAAAAACTAAACCAAACCAAGCCAATCAACCCTCCCGAAAATAAACCAACAAACCAGGGTTTATGTAGCCCTCTCTGTCCCATCTAGAACTCACTATATAGAACAAGCTCACAGAGATCCACCTGCCTTTGCCTCCCAAGTGCTGGTATCAAAAGCATGCACCATTGTACCCTAAGTCTTACAGCTTTTTAACAGTCCTTCTCTTCATAATCTGTCACAGCAGCTTACCTTTTATCTTCCAAGAAACATTTCAGCTCTTTAGCACTGCACATCATAGGGTTTCCACCTATTCAGTCTCACTAGCTTTTTGGAACCCTGGGTCACCTGCTTTCTGAGCTCACTGTGCATGTGCCCTGCCTACCGGGAGAGTAAATGTTTCTTCATCTTGCCAGGTTTGGTTTTGCTCCTGAGAGAAATGAGCTCCCCAACCTTGAGTATGCATGCTAGGCAGTTACACTGTGGTAATAACTCTGGGCTCCCTTTAAATTCTTGTCTACTACATGAGCTACTTATAAACTCAAATTACAGCTTTTATTCCAGATGATACTCAATTAATATTTTTTTTTATAAAAACAATCATTTGTGTGTGTGTGTGTGAAGCACTCACAATACAGCACATATGGTATTTGGAAATACAGAGAATTTCTGAAGAGTCATTTCTCTCCTTCCACCTCTCTATAGTGTGGTGGTTTGAACAGGTTTGGCCCCCATAAACTCATGTTTTTGAGTGCTTGGCCCATGAGTAGTAGTAGTAGTAGTAGGAGATGGGGCCTTGTGGGAGGAAGTGTGTCACTGTAGAATTTGAGGTCTCATATATATGCTCAAGTCTGGCCAGTATGATCCAGAGCCTCCTCCTGGCTGCCTGTTCGCTCCTTTTGGCTGCCTTTGGATTAAGATGTAGAACTCTTGGCTCCTCCAGCACCATGTCTACCAGCATGCTGCCATGCTTCTCACCATGAGAATGAACCTCTGAAACTGTAAGCCAGTCCCACTTAAATGTTTGCCTTTCTAAGAGCTGCCTTGGTCATGGTGACTCTTCATAGCCATGGAAACCCTAACTAAGACCTATAGACTCCAGGATTGAGCTGTTCCCAGGCTTGTGTGACAAGCATCTACCTGCTGAGCCATCTCATCTCACCAACCCCAAGTAATACTGCTCAATCATTTAGGTCTCTCAAACTTATTCTCCATTTAAAGAATAAATTATAAGCACCTCTGCTTCTTTTGCTGTGTCCAATGCTCTGGTCTGGCCTTCATCTTCAGGGGATAACTGTATGGATAAAGGAAAACTTTTATGCAAATAGTATATGCAAATATCAAGGTAAATAGAAAACTTAACTTTGTGGCAAGAGAAAAGAAGTATACTGAAGTATATGGAAAATAAGGATATATGCACTTTAAATGATTTATTTATTTTAAGTGCATTAGCATTTTGCCTGCATGTATGTCAGGGTGAAGTGTTGAATCATTCAGAGCTGTAATTACAGACAGCTGTAAGCTTCCATGTGGGTGTTGGGAATTGAACCTGGGTCCTCTGAAAGAGTGGCCAGTGCTCTTACCTACTGAGCCATCTTTCCAGCTGCCAAATATATTTTTAAACTAAAATTAATTAATATAATTAGCATTTTGAGTTTTTTAAAAAAGTTTATATTTATGTGTGTGAGTATACCATAGCTGTCTTCAGACACACCAGAAGAGGGCATCTGATCCCATTACAGATGGTTGTGAGTCACCATGTGGTTGCTGAAAATTGAACTTAGGACCTCTGGAAGAGCAACCAGTGCTCTTAACTCCTGAGCCATCTTTCCAGCCCCCTAGTATACTTTTAAACCATAATATAATTATTAGTATTCTCAGTTTTTGTGAGTTGCTAGTAATGCTAAGATTCATGCCTGATTATAAATAGCCAACTGTAGTGGTACATGCCTATAAACTAGCAATTGGAGGCTCAGGCAGAAGTATCATGAGTTTGAGGTTAGTTTGGCCTACACAGACCCGATCTCCAAAATAATTAGTTTTAAAAGAATACTGTTATATATTTAAGATACTTGGTAAATAGTATATAAATCCTCAAATATAATCCTCAAACACACTGACTCTTTGACAAGGATAGGAAGAAACTTTAAAGAAGCAATATTCTCTGACAGTAGAGGCTTACTGTAAAGTAAACACACTACAAAATGTACATGATCCCCCATGATTTTATGCACATTAGTGTTATGTAATTCACACATAAAAAGAAATACATCTAGCCAGGTGGTGGTGGTGAAGCACACCTTTAATGCCAGCATTTGGGAGGCAGAACCAGGCGGATCTCTATGAATTTGAGGCCAGCCTGGTCTATAAAGTGAGTTTCTGGACTGTTACACAGAGAAATCCTGTGGGGTGCAGGAGGGAGAAGAAACATCATGGACATCAATAAAAGCATTACCTCCTTTTGGAAGGTTTATGCTCTGATTTAGACCATTTCCAATTTCTAAAAATTGTACGCCATATATTTTTATATGTGTAACTCTTGTCTTACTTTGTAGGATATATTTTGAGAAGAGAAACTGCTAGTTCAAAGGACAGAAAGACCGTATTTTAAATATATTACTATTGTCACCAAATCAAAGCAATTTGATCTTAGTTAACTATTAATTCTAACTAGCTGAGTGGAAGGATTAAGCATGCTTAATTTGGAACAGATGAGAAAGTTAGTATTTTTTAGGTTCAATAAGTAGTTCATGTGGTAGGATTTTGAAGCAGAAGGCACTGGCTAGGCTTGCTAAGACACCCATGGAACCATCACCAGCTGTACAGTTCAGACAGGGGCTAAGGCATTGGGGTCATGGCCACCATGAAGTTATGACTTCCAGGGCTGCCTAAGAGCACTTGCTCCTGCAGAGGCCTTAGGTGTGATCACTAGTCCTTACACGGCAGCTCACAACCATCTGTAACTGAAGTTCTAGAGGATCCAACAGGTGTGCACGTGGTACACATGCATTCAGGCAGGCGAAACACATTCATATACATAAAAAAATCTAAAAATTAAAAAAAAAATGACTTCTAAGACTCCTCTATTTTGGTCACAGAACATTCTAGACACCAGAATTCCTCTACACCAGCAGGAAATGTTTCTTGGTTCTAGTCTCATCTGAATGATTCCATATTATAAACAGTCCTGAACTCGACTAGAGAGTTCACAAGTATTGATAGACGATGCAACAGGGAAGGTTTTCCTTTCTGAGGCTCCCAAGGCATTGCTATCATGCACAACAAGGAAAAGCACATTCCCCATTCTGTTAGCCAGCTTCATTCCCAGTTCAGGAATTCTGAGTCTTACCAAAATTAGTAGAGAATGGCCACATTCTAGCTCTCTTGGATCCTGATAGCTGACTTATTTCTTTCCTCTCATTGTTCTCCACCCACAGCAGGCTGTCCTTTCCAGGGAATGGAGTTCAGCTGTCACACTGGCTAATCCCGGGTCTCAAACACTGAATGTCTAGCACTTCAAAGCCATTTATAAACCTCCTGTTTCTTGAGCAGTGTGCTTACCATGTCCAAGTCCTGCAGGCTCCTGGAATGTCCTCCTTTTGTTAGAACATCCAGTAAACTATCTGCCATAACATACGGGTAATCTTGGCACGTGGCCAAAAACTCAGAGATGCTGAAAAAAGAGTTGGAAAAATCACTTCTATAGAAGTAGTCTTCATGGCTTGTCCCTACTAGAGCCAACTCTTCCTATTAGATGCCTTTGGTTTATAGACCATACTATAAAATATGTTCTGTTCAGAAATGTTGCACCTGTATACTTACCAGTGATTAATTATCACCATGAAAGAACACACACACACATACACACAATGAAGCAAAGTGCAATGTTCCTGAGGATCCTCTGAAGAAAGCAAGGATGTCAGCAATAGGTCTTCTTGCCAGTTCCACCTAAGATTCTCATTCACCTCAAGATTTTCATATGTATCAAAACTTCCAAAATCACACTCTTGTTTGCATAAACAGGCATCGCAAGCTTAAATGTCAGCTACTTTCCCCAAGTGCTGTTCCAAAATCACCTTCCTTTCAGTAAACTGAAAACCCTACTATCATCCCAACTTCTTTTACCCTCCAGTTAAAAGCCAGTAACTTACGAATTACTAACCACAATGGTAACTTCCTGCTCTACTTGTTCATGCCTTGGTTTCTGCCCTAGTAGCCCAAGCTTTGTCTGAAGTGGCCAGATTGGTCACTATTCTGTGTGCCATTGAACAGCTCCTGACCTACTGAGTACACCAAGTCCTCATAGCAATCTCTTCCCATAGTGACTCTTGTGACCACTGCTTTCCCCTCCAACCTGTCCTGCTCCTTACAGCAACTCCTGATGCTCTTGGCTGGGTCAGGCCAGCATTCAATTCAGGTCCCTTGTTTAGCCAGGATGCCCTTTCAGAGAGAACACTGCTGGTTCCCTTTCCTGTCACTTTCCTGACCCCAGCATTACCTCTCCCTGGTCCTCTTTGTCTTGCTCCAAAGCTCTGTCACTATGGAATTCTTAGTGCCTGGAATAACGTCTGGCACAGAGAGGCATACACTGCTGATTTGTGGACTGCCTCAATGAGTAATCTAGAAGGAACGTGTCCCATTTTATACAGTCTAAGGATAAGAGCTCCTCAATCTGAAACCACAGCCAGTTTCTAAGTTAAGGAACCTCATCTAGAAACAACACATTCTATACAAACATGTGAGAGACCAGAGTTAAATGCACCCCTTCCCAGTATAAATAAACAAAACTCAAAACAACAAAACTCCCAAACCAGAGGACTAGCTAATCTACTGGATAAAGTTCTTGAGCACAATAATAGTTAAGAAGGTACCAGTGCTAAGAAGAGAAATTTCAGGCTTAGTGTCTGATCCCAGGTCACAGTCCTGGTAAACTGAGACAGTATCTCACCAAACTGAGCAGATACAAAGTATATGAAGAGGAATAGAGACCCTCTGAGACAAGTAAAAGGAATGGCTCAAGTAACCACTATGTGTGGTGGGCACACTACATCCAAACTGTCCTGTATGTGGGATGCTTTAGAAACCAAGCCATCACATTCTACATTTCAAGACTGAGGGAAAATGCTTTGTGGGTTCTTAAATGAATCAAGACTGAAACATAACTGACATGCATTGTCTTACAATAGAAGAAGCTCCTGAACTTGAGTATCAGGAACACCTTTAAAACGGTTTTTCTGAGGTGGGTGGTGGTGGCACACGCCTTTAATCCCAGCACTTGGGAGGCAGAGGCAGGCAGATTTCTGAGTTCGAGGCCAGCCTGGTCTACAGAGTGAGTTCCAGGACAGTCAGGGCTAGTGAGTTCCAGGACAGTCTGTAGCCAGGCATGGTAGCATATACCTTTAATCCTAGCACTCTGGAGGCAGAGGCAACCAGATCTCTGGGTTTTAGGTCAATTTGGTCTACAAAGTATGTAGCCAAGGATACAGTAAAACTGTTTTTAAAAAACAACAAAACCCCCCAAACATCACCCACATCCCCTACCCCCTGCAAAACAAAACAAACAACAAACAAACAAACAAAAAAAGAAAATTGAGAACCTGGATTTGACCCACAATGCAGGTGACAAGTGTCTGTGACTCCAGTCCGAGGGAATTTGATGCCCTTTTCTGTCCACCTCTGTAGATTTATCTTTTATTCTCCTGTAGTACTTTTCATCCCTGAGGCTTAGTGCCTCTTGTCTGCTAACCTAGGCCCAGTCCCGGAAGCTTCTAGCCTCCATAGAATGTTTTCAGCCTCTGAGACTCACTGCTGAATAACCTCATCCTTCTTGTTCTTTCTGAGTTCTGGCTGGCTGATTCAATTTAGCTGTTCTGGCTCAACTGTTCTACACACTAACTGATTCAATCAGGCTTCTCTCTCTTGGCTTCTCATAAATTGTTCTGCTTGGCCTCATACTAACTTTGGCAATCTAGTCTAACCTTCTGGCTCCTCCTCTGGTTCGTTCTGTCTTCACCTGTGTCTAGCTTGTCCTCTCTTCAACCTGTCTCTGTAAACCTTTCCTGGGAAGACTGCCTCCTCCTACTTCTTTCTTCTTCCTCTTCTCTGCCTGCACTGCTCTCTTAAGTAACTTCCCTTTCTTCTGTTCTTGTGAGAGTTGGGCATATTCTATTCTGTCAAATCTTTCTCTAGTTTGTCTGTTTGTCTGCCTCTCAATTAAACATCATTTTCAAACATGGCTACTTCCTTCTACCAACTTTACTTACCTTCACTGTTTGGGATTAAAGATGTGTAATAACGATTTGTTGGTATTCCAGCCAGAGGGATTAAAGATGTATGCTAAGAGCTGAGCCATACCACAACTAGAAACAACTTTTTTTTCAGTAAATAACACAATATTGGGGTTCACAGTGTGATCAAATATCCTGCAACACAACTCCAGTAACAGGCTGGTATGTATGTGGTGTACATACATACATTCAGGCAAAACACTCATACACATAATAAAATAAATAAATCTATAAATAAAAGGTATTAGAAAATACTACAGAGGTCAATTTTAAGAAGATATGTTCTCTCTAAAAGACTATTGAACACATTTTCTATCATTTAGATAACTTTATAAGTGTATCTACAAACCATACATTAATATTCAGGAAAAAAGCATGTTCAGGGTATTAACTGGGGGCTTACCTGAAATTGTTTGGAAGGTCAGAGTCTTCCCCATATGTTGAGTAGATTAAATCAGAATCATCTTTGCTGATATTGGCAAATGTAGAGTCATAATGTGGGGCATAAGAACTGTAGGGTCCATAATTCAAGTATAATACTGTCAAAAAAAAAATAATACTATAGTATCGTTTAAAATCATCAAAAACATTTGGCTTTATTAAAAGACAGTGCCTTCTAACTTCACTGACCTGTATCATAAGTCTAAGAACACTTCCAACAGTACAGTCATCCCTCAGCTTCCTTGGGGACTACTGTAGCCTCTACCTCCACAGATGTCCTCTAGTACACATCAAATCATATTTAGGCAACTTGTGGGATCCAGTGTGATATAAATAACTGTTTAAAGAAAGCCCGTCATTCTGCCCTTTCCCGATCTGTTTAGATGAGTATGTTGAGGTTGGATAAAGGGGATACCTGCACAGAAGAGCTCTGACACAGTGAATACTACTGCAGAGGAGAAACTCTGCATACTAATAGCCAATTTTCTAGTTGCTTCTGAAGCTGGTGATGAATTTCTATTGCAAAAATGCTACCAAGAAAGCCAGTGAATGAAACAATGAATAACAATTACTGTTTCTCTTCCCAACTCCCTGAGACAGGGAGTAGCCTCACCTGGGGTTACTCTGTTCCTTTTATCCTCTTTGAACCCCTGCAGGGTGTTCACTCCAGACTGCAGTCTTCCAGTTGTCATCCCCAGTCTCACAGGGCAGTAGCCTGGCTCTAGGATAGAAAGAAAACCCTGAGCACAATGATGGAGGCACTTTAATATATATCTCTGGCTATCCTGAACTCTCACTGTAGACTAGGCTGGCCTCAAACTCAAGAGATCAGTCTGCCTCTGCCTCCCAAGTGCTGGGATTAAAGGAGTGTGCCACTACTTTTTAAGTAGTACTTTTTAAGCGCTCTATTTTTAAGCTAAGAAAATCTAAACTCAGAAAGGAATGCAGACCATAAACCCAGTCGTCTCCACTATATTGCACTGCCTTGTGGCATTCTTTATCATCATGTTACACTTCTAAAAATAATTTTTTATTAAAAATAGCCTCAACAGACTGGATGCACCTATAACACCAACACTAAGAAAGCTGAGGCTCTTTGAGTTAGGTTCTTATGTAGCCCAGGTTGGCTTTGAAATGCTATATAGCCAGGAACGACCTAAAACTCTTGATTTTCTACTTCTATATTCTACACTCTGTGATTAGAGACGTTTGCCCCCATATCTAGTTTCTATGGTACTGGGCATGGCAAGTCGGTTAGCACTCTCTATCAACTGAGCTGGTCCAGGTCACTAAATGTAGGCTTACTCCTTCCTTTTCCAAATGTATCAAGCTCTTCCTTTCCTTCAAGGCTTCTCACCAGGGGTACCATTGCTATTCTTCCAATCCTTAGCTGTTCCCTTATAACATCAACCTAAATAGCTCCTTAAAGAAGACCTCCCTTCCTATCAAATGTTAGGCAGCCACCCCCTCCCTTAGATATAATTATGGCTGAGCTAGTCCTCTGATTGCACACAGACATTTATGGTGTACTCAAGTCACAGTAGACATCTCTTTCTTACTCTGTCTTACTCTCTCACTACACAAGTATTAGGGGAAGGGACTTGTCTCATTTGCTTCCGTTCATACATCTTGCTTAACTTACATTGCATTCCAAAGACAGTGACTTACCCCTAGCAAACAGTGATTACTGGACATTACTTCCTAAATGTAGGGATTCTGTTATTCTCCATTTCTACTTTCCTACTAGTCTTCCTTTTTTTTTTTTTTTTTTTGGTTTTTCGAGACAGGGTTTCTCTGTATAGCCCTGGCTGTCCTGGAACTCACTCTGTAGACCAGGCTGGCCTTGAACTCAGAAATCTGCCTGCCTCTGCCTCCCAAGTGCTGGGATTAAAGGCATGCACCACCACCGCCTGGCTCCTACTAGTCTTCTTATGACAGCATGGAAATGCATTATTTATTAAACAAATTAACCTATGTAGAAGCTAAGCTAGTTGTTACCATAAAACACACAACACCCAGACAAGTTTTTAGTGGTTAATAGTTGGATTTATTAGTATTCAGGTTGCTTTAGGATGTGACCCTTATGTTAATGGTTTAGACATGAAGTGCTTCTCAAAAAGGGTGTACTAAAGGCTGCACACATCTCCTTTGGGAAGTTCTAAAAACTTGAGGAAGATCTTGTCCTTGCTCTCCTGTTCCCTATTAGGGAATAGCTGCTATCGCATGCCCCCACCACCTATGCTACCCTACAGAAGCTCACAATCAATGGAACCAAGTATCCTCTTAAATTGTGTAGCCAAGTAATAAGAAGTGCTTTTTCCTGCGAGCTGTTTGGCAGGTATTCTGTGAAAAGCAAAGTCTGACTAACATGCCAGTTTTCCTGTCCTTTGTAAACAGTACCAGGCTCAGAGTGAGTGGACCTACCTCCCACAATGGGATCCACAGGGTGGAGAAGCCCCAGTGTTGTTGTTCCATCTGGTTTTCTTCTTTCAAACTCACACTGAAATGACAGAAGTATCAGGTGGAATAAAGTTTAACACATCTTATACATACTGAACAGTAGCCATCAAATGAATGCCACAAGCTAGCATCATTAATTCAGAACACTGACTTTCATAGCTATGTCTACAAGATACTAACAGGCTAGAGAAACAGAAAATGAGGAAATCTTATTTTGAAAAGCTGTGTGGTCTATTAGTTCTCCCAAACCATAAAACAAAAAAACTCCCAAAATTATCAAAACTACAACAAACTCACAAACTGCTGGGGATTGGAGGGGGTTCCCATGTATGAATCTATTTGGTTATAAAATGAATATAATCAATATAGCATAAGTTTCAAAGACCAAAATGTAAGATGTTTAAAGTCAGCATGGCAGTGCACACCTGTAATCCCAACATTATAAGTGGCTGAGACAATTAGATAATGACTTCAATGTCAGTCTGGTCTTTATAAGTAATACTTTGTCTTAAAAAATCCTTATTCTCACTTTCTTTGAAGCAAAGCACCCAGTACTAGAGAGCAGGACTGTCACACTTTACTCACTCTTCTGTGAGTACTGTAGTGATGGAAAGCTCTAAGGCAGAAACAGTTAGCACACAAGAAATCAAAAGGCTACTGGTTTGAGAGACACAGCTAGTGGGTGGAAGGAAGGAAGCCCTCACCTGACTGTTTGCCAGCCGCCGAGTTAGCTTGCCTCCCGACTCCTGGACAACGCGCTCAATCTGCTCATGCTCCCTTTCTGAGTTGCTGCTTCTCCATTTGTCTTCAAGCACATCTTTATCTTTCCTAACACACGTTAATACAAAGTTAAAAAGTAGTAGCTAGATAAGATGAAAAATATTAAAAGGCATCACAAAGATGAGTACAGTTCAATGGAGACTTGTACTACAGTCACCGATTACAGCATCACTCCCCAGTGACCTCACAAAGAGCCCTAGTGTTACTTCTCACATATTTTTTATGGGTACAATCATGAAAATAAATTTTAATTCAAATACTATTTTGAAGTTAAACTTTCTTTGCATTATGAGAGCAAAAACCCAAACTGTTAATTCTAACTCTCCAGTATTGATGGCAGTAAGGGGCCAGGTAACAGTGGTGTGGGTGGGTGGGTAGCACAGGTCATAGTTGTCTAGCCACACCAGAGGCCTGCTCAGATACTAGGACCAGCAGTTCTTCAGTGTCAGCCCAACTTACAAACCTTTCAGTCTTTATGGAGTGAAGTTATATAAAACACTGTTTATATTAGAGCTATACAATAGCTCTACTGAAACGAACTCCCTGACACTATAACTCTTTAATCTGCTGTCTTAAAACTAATAAAAATGTATATTCAGAAGTGATCTATGAGGTGTTTGGTCAATTCTACATTGTGCTCTATATGACAAGAGGGTATCAGAGTATTCAAATGTACTTTGACGTCAAGAAAGGTAGCACTGACTCATGGGGACTAGGTAACCCAAGTCAAACTTGAATCAATATTCTATCTTGCTTAAAATATAGTAACTCATATTCCAAGCACATTACTTTTTATTGTCCTTAGTGGGGCTTTTGAAGGCTTGTGTTTCAGCATCTCCAGCGTCTTCTCTCTCTCGCTGCCAGCAGCCACTGTCCTCCCCACTTTGACAGGCATCTGTTCTGTCTTTCTGCTTCCGAGTTTTCTGCAAGTCTGCCATGAAGTCTATACTCTGCTTTAGGCTCTGAATTCTCTCCTAAAAATATTAAAAAATATTTACTTAATGATTGTCACTGAGCAATGCACCTCTGCCATGACAGTCTGCAATATTAAGGAGGGAAGAAAAGCAAGT
>JADRCC010541645.1:0-10353 GCA_019843855.1 Hylomyscus alleni
TGTGATCTAAGCATTTCATTTCCCTTAATAAAGGGAAACTTTAATAAACTTAAACTTTCCCACTATGTCTTTTTATACAATTCTCTACAACAATTTTCTAATTAAAAAATCTCAGCACAAAATTATACAAATTATATATTGGATTTGAGAGATGTTTTTCTATTAGTTTTTGCCATGGGAGGCAGTGGAGGATGTTGAAGGCTTTGGTTCTCTATCATTAAACAATTTGTACTTGGTTTTGTTTTTATGAAGGTCATCATAACAGTGTTCATTGACAAAAATCCCTTTTAGCAAAGGCTGAAATTGCCTATATATTTTACAGTTCTGATACTGAATTTCTAGTATTGGGAAAAATAGGCAAGAGGTACACATTTCCTAACTACACCGTGTAATTTAGCCCTCTCCCTTACCTGTCCTTCTTTTAAAGTAACACTTATAAATTGAAGTAATGGTTTTGCATGTGTTTCTCTCAAATGTAAGTTTTGACAGTGCAAGCCACTTCTCTTTCCTTTTAGATTTTTGATATTCCAGCACATAGACTGATGCCTCACACATATTTATGGAGGAAGCAGAAGAATGAATGACAACATTGAATTATTATAATTTTGTTTACCTACCATATGAAGAAGAATTTTGTCTTGGAAACCTGGCTGAGAAAATTAATATCAGAACTGAGCAACAAGCTTTCTGGAGGGATATTATGAGAAACTAGAGATAAGTAACCGATCACTTACCCTGGTTTTCATCTCTTTCATGTCAAGGAAAGGACAGTTGATCACGCTCTCCCCTTTCCACCTCAGCAAATCTTCTCTGTGGAACCTGAGGAGGGACACTCCCACCTTAATTCCATTCAGAAGAGTCAGATTCTGAGACATATTTTAAACTCTTGGTAATTAATATGTGGGGTTAAAGTGCTAAATTACATGAAAGAAACTTAACATCTAATTGTTGTCTTCATTAAATATTAAGCATGTTACAAAAATTAATGTTACTATAAATCAATGTGATGAATATTTTCTAAGATGGATGTCTTTTTCTTCTGATTGATTATAAAGGAAAACAGCCCATCAATTAAGTAGCTTTTCAGAAACTACTGACTCTGGATTTGTTTTAAACTGTAGCTGAATTATTGCTTTAAATTTTGTTACATAATCACTCTAATTTTCACTTATCTTTGAAATGTACATGAAATTGACATTGTATTCCAATGAAGTTAAAATGTGATGTTAGATGTTTGTACCCTACAGTCTGCATTAACAAAATATGAACACCCAATTCCCAGTTTGACTGAATGAAATCTCATGTATTGTTTAAAGAAAGAGTAGGTGATACATGTAACAAAAGCATTAATTTCAAGATATCTAAATTTGTACATGCATATTTGCACATACACTTCTATAGAAGGCTTATTCAAAAGACTATTCCAAATAATATATACAACACTACAGATAATATTTAAATTTAAGTTTATCTGCATTCTCTTTGCATTTAAAGCTTACTACTGCCACAATGCCGTATGAAAATTGTTCTTGCATCACATTCTAATTTATTTTCTCTTTTATCTTAATATTTAAATATTTAAATATTGGGTGCTATTTCTTTAAAAATTAGCATACTGATATATTTTCCAACCTGAGGTGATTATAGTTCATGAATTTTATCCTATGTTTTTATGACATATTATGTTTTTAGGAGGGCTGTAACAATTAATGTATAGATGTGAAGGGTCTAGAGATTTTCTGAAAACTGATTGCAGTTCTAACTCATTATCTAAAATTTACATATGTATATGTCCACCTATAATACATATACCAATATATAACATATCTGTAACACTGAGTTATCTATATATGTATATATATATATATATATATCCATCTATGTATGTATGTATCTAGATACATACATACTATGTATGTATATGTATGCATCTATTTACCTATCTATCTATCTAGATCACCTATGATTTATTGCTATCATATATTTCTATCATCTACCTCTATTTTTTACACCTTTCTCAATGCTATGAATTGGTTCTTCTGAAAACCAGTTACCCAGTAGCAAGGTCAAAATTAAACAGTTTGAGTTCATTCAATAGTTTAGGGATAGTAAATCAACTAAATGATTTTTCATAAAACTCATGAGAGTCTCAAGATATGAGGTATAGAAATGAGAGACAAAAATCACAAAATCTCTAAATATCAATAGTACTAATTAATATATCAGTGTTCAGCAGCATTTTTGCAAAGAATTGAGATTCTAAGTGGTGTATAGTGAATGTACCATAGTGGATACTAATGTTACAACTGTAATTAATGTGTGTTACAAGGCCATTGGCAGAAATTACAATTAAGAACAATATACATCTCAATCAATAAACATAAATGCGTTAAGGGGATGCTTATACATAGTTTCTGTCTTATTGAAGTCACATATTCAAGGGCAGCCTGGCTTGAATTATGTGACTTGTGTGAAGAATCTGAAGGAAGTATTTATGGCATCATCTTAGATTTATTTCTAAATCAAATATTCCTCTTTTGTAAGCTGAGTACATCAAACAAAATTAAAGTGGCTACTACTGTCCTACTATGCAACCCATACTGAATTTGGAAAGAGACAGAAGACAATCTACATTTATATTTCCTTGGTGGTAGCAATCTATTAGAGTTCTTTCACCTATGACCTTGATATTTTCTGATTTTTTAAAGAAGACTTTTAAATTTCTAAACTTTTCATATTTCTTCTACATTGTTGAAAGTTATATTTTTATATCTTCATGAAAATTTACACTTAAATATTTGAAATGTTGTGTGATTGCTAGTATTGATCCTCATCTGGAAAGCTTTGTGATGGTATTTTTATAGATTTACCTAAATCTATTTCAATGTTAACATTGATTAACTTTTGTCTTAAAATTGTTTAAATACAAATTAGTGGTTCGTTTATTTTGCCTTTTGAAAAAATGTAATAATGTTATTGATATGTCCAGAAGTATGCCATTGGAAAAAACTGGTCTTTTCCCTCTCTTAACAGCTACCAATTACAAATAGGAAGTTAACATACTACTCTTCTCATAATGAGATTTAATAATATTCTCTGAATATATACACTGGAATACCTATTTTATGGAATATATTTTCAAATAAGACAAAAAAGTAAAAATCTTAGGCAACAAGATGTAGATGTATCAGAAAGTTATATTTGACTAACAGGGAATTGGTCCCATCACACTTAAACATCCAATCTTCCAGTCTTGTTAGGCTTAGTTGAGATAATCTTTCCTCAGAATCTGCAACACTTAATTAAGCTAATTTCAGTACTTACTACTTAGTCATTATACTGTCCACTATACTCCAGCTGTTCTTAGCTTCACTTCTCCAGGACTCATTGATCAGTGGTCTTTGCTCCGTTGTTGATTCTTCTCGGCTCTTTACCTTGGGTTTTCACAGCCTGCACTTACCATTTTGCTTTTCAGATACTATTATTTCCTCTGTAGATAACTGTGACTAAGGGCAGGTACCATTAAACATTACTTACCTTCTTTTTTAGAGCCCTGTTTGTGAAACTGTGAAAGCTAATTAGACTTTGAATGCTTTGGACAATCTTCATTTTTGTGATATGTGCTTCTTACCTAGCTAGAGAGATATCCTGCTTTTCCTGGAAATTAATTGTGATATTTATCTTTTTAGAGTATGTAGTGGGTAATTTTAGTATTTCATTGAAATTAAACCTTGGCCAAAAAATAAAATACACTCAGTGAATCTGATAACATGCCAAAATCTGTAATTAACAGGCTTATTGATAACTCAGCAAGCTTTGTTTCTGTCCCAGGACCTAGAAAAAGTTCTCGGTGTTTCGGTCAACGCAGGGGAAGTCCTCTTCACTTGAAAGATGGTTTTGTAAGGGTTTGTATTGCTGTGAAGTGACACTGGAACCATGACAAGTCTTAGAAAGGAAATCATTTAATTGGAGCTCGCTTATACTTTCAGGGGTTTAGTTCTTTATCATCATGTCAGCACTAAGGCAGATGTAATGCTGGAGAAGGAAGAAGCTAACTGTTCTGTATCTTGATCTGCAGGCAGCTGAAGTACCTGTGAACCAAACTGGGCATAGTTGAGCATAGGAGAAATTCAAGCCTACCTCCACAGTAACACACTATGTGTTCCAAGACCATGCTTATTTCAATAAACCCATCTACTAATAGTAGATTAATATTCCCTATGGGCTAAACATCGCAACACAGGAGTCCACAGGTGTCATTCTTATATAAACCACCACAAAAGACTTGGAAACAGAAGTGCTAGGAAAGTTAATCAAGATAGTCTCTGTTTTTCTAAGAACAATGACTTAGCTTACTTTGTGAATTGACTTTCTAGTAAGATCCTCATAAACAATTTGATCATTTAAGCTGAAACACTGAATTTATATCTGCAGATTTTATTCTTTTCTGACATTTTTTATTTTGAATGTTCAACATGTATCAATAATAATGATTAAAAGTGTTAATACCATAATAAATGTAAAGCAGTGTTGGTTGTTCACTAAACAAATTAAATATATAATAATAAGTACTATAATAAAGCATAAAAAATTAGTCAATATATTCTTATTTTTTTCATTCCCACTTCATTTCATTTTTACTTACTCAATGTTCTTGGATGTTCCAAGAACTCCCAGAATAGTTTGCATACTGAACCACAATTATCAGTCACATGAACAAGGGGACATGGATAATTTCTTAATCAGTCAAAAAATTGAACATTTTTTCAAACTTCCTTATGAATCTAAATGACTGATCACTGAGTTGTGAAAATAACTGTAAACTAGGAGATATTACAAGCATTTCTAGATATGTTTTTTTCTGTTTTATCATGTTTGTAACATAGATTACATTATAACACCAGATGCCAGATAATAAATGAAATTGCAAATGTCAACACCCCAACAATAAAGTATTTATTTAGTAACTAAATCTTAAAACTATTTATGCAACGGTAGTTATATAACTAACTATATTACTGTGGTGGTTGGAATAAGATATATAAGTTTCAGACATTAGAATATTGGTACCAATTGGTGGCTCATTGAAAAGAATTAGGAGATGTACATATAGTCTTGATAAAGTAAGTATGACTCTGAGAGTGTGCTCCTACATTTCAGCATATTTGCTGCCATTTCAAGTTAGTTCTTTCTGTTTCCTTTTTGTACTTTGAGATGGATGATCTCTACAACTGCTAATCCAGATATCTCCAACATGAACTATTATTCCTCCTATTGGGTCATCTTGTACAGTTTCCACATGAGGGCTTTGCCTTGTTTTATTATATCTTGTTTTGTCCTGTTTTGGCTGTGGTCTTTTGGGGGTCTGTTCTTTTCTGAGGTGGAAATCAGAAATCTTGGAAAGACAGAAAATACGGTGAGTGGGAGGAGTGGAGGACAGGGAAAACTGTGATCAGGATTTATTATAGGAGATGATAATATATTTTCAATAAAAATTAAATCCATAAAAATACAGGAAAATATTCCCACACATTGGCAACTTTCCTCATGTACTTTTAATAATGGTGATATCTAATATTAATGCCTATATTAATGCAAGTATCAAATGACAGTTTCATTATTTACTGTTCTGGTTACAGGAACACAATTCTTAGTTCAAGGGTAGTTTGATAACTTGCTTTCTATTTCTCGCCTTTTTATTGGTGGATGCAATTTTGTTGTTGTTTCTTTCTATTATAAATTACATGTCTGGAAACATGTTAAGGTAGAAACTTGCTTGATAAAATGTTAGCATTTAAAATCACACATACATCCTCACCCATAGGTGAGTGGCTAACAGAGGAGGAGTAACAGTTGTAGGCCGCCTGGGCTATATCATAAGACACTAGCTAATAAGACACAATAACTACAAAAACACACAAAAATATTTATGGAAGTCACTTATTCCTAAGTTACTATTTTTCCTTAATGTCAACACTGATGAGACAGAGAGAGATGCTGCTTTGGGGGAGAAAGTCTAAAGAAGCAAAGACCTAGATTATTCCTTTAGAGAAATATGACTCGTGGGCTTGTGAGTCCGTTCATTATCTTGAAATAGTGATATTGAGAATCTTACGGTCTCCACTTACATCATTAGTTTTCTATAACAGATACATAAGCAAAATATATTGAACATTTCTGTAAATTATAAAACAATACTTTGTTTTGTTTTATGAGAATGATGAGCATATTTGGAGTGTGCTTGCACGATTCCATCATTGAAGGCAATCTTGAATCCGGACTCAATGAAAACTGCTAATGGGGTACATTTTTAAGTTGGCCTTTCTCCTTGTTTATGTATTATTTTTCTGTATTTCTATAAGCTAGTGCATTAAGGTAATCAAAATTACATTACACATAATAATCTTAGGAAGGACAATTATGGGAATGAAAATGAAAAGTGTGAGGTAAAATGATGCTTTCCCTGGAGAAGTTGTGTGGAGAATGATTTTAGGTTATCTATTTAACAGAATCAAATTTTTTTCCACTTATTGAATGCACTTTTTTGGGGAACTCTCATAAATGCTTTTAAGGTTTTACTTGAAAAGCCCATCATTTTCAAAGTACCTTTAAGAGCACATAATCCTTACATAATTTGAAAAAATTGCACCTTTCTGAAATAATGGAAATTTTCTAGATAACTAGTTTATACAATAAGAAACTGCTGTCGACTTTTTCTGTAGGGGAGTACATTACAGAGCAAGACCTTGTGCCACATAGCTGGTGGAAAAATCTCTCTCTCTTTCTCACACACACACACACACAAATCAAGGATTAAGCGATAGAAAATGGCAATGTGTGTTTATTTTTTTTGTTGTTCAGAGAAAGTATGTTGCTCAGACAACATTTAGGCATTTTGCAGAAAAGAGGATTGTGTTAAAAACCCGTAGTTCTGAAAGACATGTAAGAAGCAAACACAGAACTATTTTGGAGTTATTGAGTACAATGGTATATTTAAAGGTTACTTTACACTGTATGTGTGATGACCTACTAAAGGGAATAAAGGAAGGTAAGTTGAACCTGACCTACCTTAGCAAATTATATATATATATATATCACATTTCCAGTACATTTTTACATTATTACTATGCTACCCAAGCACAGAAAAAAAATACATAGGAAAGCAAGAGAGCTTATAAACCATTATCTGTAAAACTGTAAGTCAACTCTTTAAAAATATAGAGATAATAACCATTTCATTTCTCTACACGATGTAAAACCTAATTATTTATAGAGTGATTCCAGGTGCCCTGATTTAAATTGTATACATTCACCCATCACAAAGCAATGGACGTCATACCTGTTTCATACCTACTTTTATGCATAAGCTTTTGCAAATACGGCACAAATCTTATGATAATGCTCATTTTTTGTTTGACTATTATCAACATTTCACTTATAACGATAATTAAAATGTTAAAATCAAGTTCCTGGAAACAAAAATATCCTTTATGAGTAAATAGCCAAAAGGCAGTTTTCTTACAAAGCACAGTCAAAAGTTTTAGCCAAGTTTTAAATGTATTGTTGATATTCATAGGTATTCCTAGATATGTACAATAGAGAAACAAAGATTAATATATTCTCTAGGTAGAGGCTCACAGCCATCCATTGAACTGAGTACAGGGTCCCCAATGAAGGAGTTAGAGAGGGAACCAATGGAGTTAAAGGGTTTGCAGGCTCTTGGGACGAACAACAATATGGACTGACCAATGCCCTCAGAGCTCCCAGGGACTAAACCACCAACCAAGGACTATACATGGTGGGACTGATTGTTCTGGCAGCATGTGTATAGTAGAGGATGGCCGAGTTGGTCATCAATGGGAGGAGAGGCCCTTGGCCCTGTGAAGGTTCTGTGCCCCAGTGTAGGGGAATGACAGGGCTGATAAGTGGGAGAGGGTGGGGTGGCAGGCATGGGGAGAGGGGAGGCAACAGGGGTTTGTTCTTGTTGTTTTTGATTGTTCATTAAATATTATTTAGAAAAAAATATATATTCTCTAGGATTATATATTACTAAATACTTTAGAAATTGAATCATTCATTATATTTTGAAAATGATCTAAAAACATTTGCACAATTATAGTTTCCTCAAGAAAGCATTGTGTATAAAAACTCAATAAAACAACTAATTTGTAACCTAGTTTAGAGGAAATAGTACATATAGGTGTATATTCAAAATGGGTTGAAATATGCACCTAGCAAGTCACAGTTTCAAATAATAAATGTTACTCCATGCCAAGATAATTTTAAATTACAAGTATTTTTTAGATATCATAGTTATATTATCAAATCAAATTAGGTTGCAAAACTCTTATGAAAATTTTAAAAAACAAAGAAAATATGAAGTCTGGGTAAATGACATTTAATAAGAAAACTATCTATTTTTTTCTTCTTTAATCATACAATACATCCCTACTTCAGGTTTCCCTTCCTGCCCTCCCACCAGTCCTTCCACATCTCCCCTCATTTCCCAGATCCAGTCCTTTTCCATTCTCTTTCAGAAAATAAGCTTAGTTTAAATAAAATAAAATAGAAACTGAAATCAATATTAGCAACAATGACCTCCAAATTGTGTCTTTACCACTCAAATTTTAGGATATTTATGCATAGTGATAGCATATTGATAATGAAAATTTCAAACTATGCATTATGCAAAGAACTTAGGAAGTTCTTTAATTTTATGGTTGATTCTTTATATATGACAAGAAGCACTTAACATAAAAGTAGTTTCTGTAGATTTTAATAACTAGGCATTTAATAATGCTTACATAACAAGCTAAGTATAGAAAATAAATATTTTCTTTTTGTATGTTAGCTATTATCTAACAGTTTTGTATAACATGGCTAAACCATTTCTTCTAGGGATTCATTAACACTAAGGTGAAATTTTTACAAGTCGTAATCTCTCTGCCAAGTTCATTAGAAGGTACCACAGGAGATTAAAGCATCTGTCCCAATAGATCTTGAGTCATTATGTATGGGCAACACACTGCTATTAAAAGGATAATTGCATCAATGTAGAGTTCAAAATCTGGTACTTAGATTTAAATGAAAAAAATCTGTAAACAGCAATAAAATCAAGGAGGTGAACTCTTATTTCAGTGAAATCTCTCATCCTGGGAAAGGAAATTTACAAATTCAAATACTTTCTTCTAAGTTTATTAATTCTCATCTATCAATTACAGGAGTTTAGACAAAAAGGCAAAGCCTCAGTATTATGAAACCATAGACCTTTTGCACAGGAACAAAACAAGGAGAGTGTGACATGTGCAGGAGCTTTTGAAGCTGTTTTCTCCAACCTTTAAATTGTTATTTCTGTCTCAGAATGACTATGTCCTCTACAAATAACAGCAATATGTTATTTAGCAATATAAGTGGGACAGCTTGCCCACTTACTTCTCAACCTATTCTCACTTAGTAAGCTCGAAGTTGAGTAACATGACAAGGGAGTGAGATAGATAATTTTAAAAAATACAGTTTTATTACAGAATAATATTATAATACAGAGGAAAGACAAAATTATGCACATATCTTAGACCAAGTTTATTTTTTGTCATAAATAGGTTGCATGAGAATGTTATGTTCAGCATGATGAATGGATTAAGAATGGTTCATGTTTTGTTCATAATGCACTTTTCTGCTGTATGAACTTTAGATGCTATATCTCATCTGCTTCCATTGTCTTGGTATGTTTACAGGCATGATAGACTCTTCTACTTTCATTGTTTTGTGTGACATCAAAAATTTAAAAATTATCAGATGTTAGAAATTTCCTAAAGTATGCTATATCTGATATTTTTCTAATGACTATGCATTAGGCATATGCATATGCTTTGGGGAGATTACTGAGACAAAAATCCATTTACCTTTAGATTTTAAAAGTAAGAACTTTGTATATGTCTGTCTCTAAATATATGTTAGCTATTTGTGAGAAAATAAATAAACTTGATCTAAGAAGTGTGGGAACCACATGCCATTCACAACATTGTAAAGAGTGTATTAAAGACCCTGATTCTAGAACTATAGGCAATTGTGAGCTTCCCAATGAGAGTTCTGGAACCAAACTGTCTTCATTTGGAAGGGGAGCTAATGTTCAATGACTGAGTCATCTCTCTAGTACACAGAGTCACTTGTATAATTTAGTATTAGGAGAAGGGTCTGGCCACTTGGCTTCACACTGGTCAATCTAACTTGAATTCTTGGCTGATAGTATATCTTACATTTATACACTTGAATATGCCCTTGTGTATTTTTCTGTACCATTTTCTGGACCTGATTTCATGTAAACTACACATAAATAGCAGCAGAGTTTGAAGG
>JADRCC010541659.1:0-11466 GCA_019843855.1 Hylomyscus alleni
TGTACTACATAAATAAAAGACTTGCCAACCATAATTTTGATATAATAATTAGTATAATACATTTATTACTAAACAGAAAAATCGTTCTAACAACCGAGACACATTAAACTACTGTCAGGCAGTGCCAGCTCATTACTAATATACTGCACACTAAATTACACACTGAATTTATATTTGGCTAGGAAAACAGATTTGAAGTGTGATTTTTCACCTTCAAGAGTGCATTTAAATGAGTTCAAAGTGTGGCAGTTGTGATTATTCTTAAGAGTGGAAAAAAAAAACACTGCAGGGTTTTGTGACTGTAGAATGTACTGGAAAATCAGTTTATATATAAAGAATATTTCAAACTTCATCACATCACAGATCACAGATTATAGAAAAATATATTTGTATTTTAATATGTGTATTCCTTTACTATGGGATTACTGTTTCATGTCTTTATATTAACTTATATTACGTGACCTACCACCTACAATTTTATAGAAACTATCAGTTTTCTGAATTATTGCCTTTTATGTCACCATATTAGTCTTAATAAACAGGAAATTGATCCTTATTTATGACAGATACTAAGGCACTTAGAGAAAGAAAATAATTCTCTAAATTCAAATTTTAAATGTTATTGTTATGATCATTTTATCCATATTAACATCTGTTCCTTACTGGGGAGATTTTCCTCCTAGCAAGAAGGACCATACACATCTAATGGCTCTCAACCAAGTCCAGAGTATGTAGATATCCATTAAAGGAGCTCATCACTACACACCTGTTCACTCTACACCGCCTACAGCATGAATGCAGAATGATGCAAATCAGGTTAAACTATGCAGAGGAAAGGAGTCAGGCTGTTTCTTTGGTTTTTCAAAATTATGAATAAATAGCATCATATGTTTTTAAAAGAAATCATGTAGTCAAAATCAATAGTAACACTGAACATTTCAAAAATGAATGTGTAGTATAAAAAATTGGTTGTCCATCTAAGTCAATATTGGGGAAAATCCAGATGTTTTATACACTGTACTATCTATATAGTCAATTTTATCTTATGTTAGTGTATTCATTAGTGTAAATTGAATTCTTTTGTGTTTCTTAAAGTTCATAATTTGATATGTTATTTTATGAACATTTACTAAGCCTTTCTTTCTTCCTTAAAATTGAGGGTGGATAGAATCTAAGGAAATGGTTGAGTTTATGTCTAAAGTCCAGCAAAATCAATTTAGTGGTATGTCTGGCCTGGAAAAATTGCATATAAAAGGGTGATTGGGCTCAAATTCTAAGAAGGAAGTTTCACTTTTCTTTAGTGGGTAGAAATTGTGACAATTTCTTGTGCTCTTAAAAGCTATCTATGAACTCTCAAAAGCTTCAGAGCCTAAAGGACTCTTTTCTTAATACTAGTATCTCACTTATGGACACAGAAGTAACATGTCTTTTGAAAACATTTTTGTTGTTTTGAAAAAAAACTTGAAAACAACACAACTACAGAGGTAATAAAGTCTGTTATTTGGGAAGATTTTTTTTTCTTCTAGAACAAGAATAAAATACTTGTTTCTGAGAGAACTATAATAGTAAGCAAATAAATGTAATAATCATTATTTACACAAACTAAAGAAATCAGTTTTCTGTTTTCCGAAAATTCTTTCAATTTTTTTCCCTCAGGAGAAACTGATGTAAGAGTTTCAAAATTTGAATATTGCTATTGTCAAAACAAAGAAATTAATAAAAGTTTATGTTATTCTTCTTGTGTCCTTTTAGATAATTTAGCAACTGTGAATTCTATTTTGGGAGTGATTTTTGAACCCATATGCTTCTTAGACATTAAGTGATTTCTGAAAATATTTTATCCTCTACAAGTGAAAATATTGTTTATGTCACTTTTGGTGGTCTATATCTGGGTACAATATAACACTAAGATAACATTCTTCCAGGAGTCAGAAAATGTAAATTAATGGAGAAAAGATTTTCTCCCCACTCACCCACTACTGCCTCACCACTCTAGCATCTCCCTATGCTGGGGCATCAAACCTCCACAGGATAAAGGGCCTCTCCTTAGAGCTTTCTTCTCAATTGTCTTATCCATTCTCACTTGGCATGTCATTTGAGTGGTCATGCTATGTTAAATCCATTTCTATTAGTCAAGTTTCCACATTGTCTAGTACATGGCTGATTCCATCATAGAACTGTAAAGATATTATTTGGAGCTTTTCTATACCTCCCTTGTTCCTGAATGATACAGAGGCTTATCATTTTTACTAAGAAGCTTCAAGCACTATAGCTGGGCATTTAAATGCTCTTCTATTCTAACACAACAATGCTGACAACTTCCCAACCACATTGTTGTTACCTGCCAGCTTAGTTTCTCCATGGCTGCTCCTATTCTATCATGGGAATTCCCTCAGGTAGACTCTTTCCACCTTAGGAACCCTCACTGGAATTAAACTTCCCAAGCTGGCTCTTATTCCCTACCAGAAGCTATTCAGTTCTTTATTAGCCGCTCAGAGGTGATAGAGAACAATTTTTATACAATACTGAAGAAGGAGATGATACTATAATAATAAAAATGGCAATGTTAGCATCAGGACATCCAAAGTCTGTGGCAATGCATGGGCATGTCCACAGACCTGTTGCCATGGCAATAGCCACCATATTCCCAGAATCCATTGGGCTCACCTCCAACCTTTACCTGTGGCTGCTATGTCATAATCCATATATATATATATATATATATATATATATATATATATATGGAACATTCTTCCTTCTTTCTCTCTCTCCTTCCTCTCTTTCCTCACTACTGTCCCTCTCTCTCCTTCTCAATTAAACCTCTTACATGTGAAACTGTTTGGGCCTAGTGTGTGGTATGTTCTGACGCCTCCCACCATTCTAACACATGATTTGGTGCTGAAATCCAGGACATGGCAGTTCAAGTCAGTACTGGCTGTGCTGCCCTGCAGCGGGGCTGGCAGAGGTCACAACCACATGGAGTGGATCGGTCGCAGCACCCATCTGATGTCAGTACTCAAGTTCTCGGCCCCCTCAGCTGGTGGCTACAATTATCGTAGGCTTTCATCACGGAAGCTGCCTCTGCTCGCTGAAGATACCACCACCAAGTTGCAGCTGGAGCTGCCACTGCAGTACACACTGAGGGACATACAAACTGCTACCACGTGAGCCACGCCCTGCTTGGTCTATTGCAGGGGTTAGCCTCTGCTCAGATCCACACCTACCCATTCAGTTCATGTTTTCCATTTACCAGTCCGCTATAATTATTGAACAGACATCGGCATATTAATTAATAGGATCAGAAGCATCTCCAGCTTCCCAGATAAGGCCTAACTAACCTACTCTGGGAACCACGGGGTTTACAGTCAAGCCTCCCAGTTGACATATGTCTTAGGACTTCTACCATTGGTTGGCCCTCCCTTGAAAGCAACTCTCGTTCCCAACCTTTTTTCTGGGCTTTTACAACCAAAAAAATCCTTGGATTCAGGGTGGGTTGCTTTCCACAGCAGGCTGTCGGGGTCTTCTGGGTAGCCACTAGGGATTTCTCATGATGACTTGAACCACCTACCTTTGGTTGTTAACTCTATGGTGCTTGGATTGTTCTCAGGATACTGGTAGGAATAATCCATCCATCCACCAATGGGTATCAGAATGTCTTTGACCATACCTCCAGGCACCCCACTGGGATATCTCCTGGAAAATCTCAAATCTTTAAAGCCAACGCCTGACTTGAAGGCATCAAAATATCTCTCTGCAATAAGATCTAGATTAAATATCAACTATATGGGAGTTCAAAATGACCACATAATGACACCCTAGATTGAACTATTTTAAGAGATCTTAATACATACTGCCAGCGAAGTGGTAAATAGAAGGAGGTTTCCTATGTCTAAGCATTTATCTATCTCCATTCCAATCCCTCCTTGTGCTCTTCTTGTTCCCCAACCCAACTTCTCTCAGCCATGAATCTACACAACCTCCTCTAGATGATGCTACAATGCTAGATCCAGCTAACGAACCACTCCCTTTTCGCCTCCGAAAACCCAAACTGCTGCCTCAGTTTCTCCTCACCAGGATGCTCCCGAGCTTGCTAGCTCTGCCTCTCCAGAAGCCTCCCCTTCTTCTGTGCCAGATGTGGGCTGCTCCAAACACCCCACATTGGCAGCTACCTTCACTCCTGTCACCTGCTCTAAGGCTACAGCCAAAACTCCAAGTCCTTTCTCCCAAGAGACACCTGACCCAGCAATGATCCTACCTCTAAGGGAAGTTGTTAGAGTAGATGGTCTTTTCAGAATACATGTTCCATTCTTGCTTAGTGAATTTTCCCAAATAGAAAATAGGTTGGGGTCTTATACTTCTAACCCTTCCAAGTTTATTAAAGAGTTCCAACATATCACTCAATCTTACAGCTTGACTTTCTATGATGTTCATATGATCCTCACTAACAACTTACTTCCTGAGGAACGCAGACGAGTCTGGAAAGAGGCAAGAATGCATGCAGATGGAATACACCAAACAGACAACACACACCCAATTGGCTCTGAGACAGTGCCAGATCAGAATCCCCGGTGGAATTACAATTCTGCAAGTGGTATTTTAGCCAGAGACAGGTTCATTACATACCTTCTGGCCAGTCTTAGAAAAGCGGCCTTAAAGCCAGTAAATTTTGAAAAACTCCAAGAGGTTGTCCAGGACAAGCAGGAGAATCCATCTCAATTTTTAGAATGCTTTACAAAGGCTTTATTACAGCATACCAATCTGGACCCTGAAAACCCAGAAGGTAAGCAACTTCTGATGACTTACTTCTTTTCCCAGAGCTACCACATCATAAGAGCTAAACTTAAAGAACTGGATGGGGGATCCCTAACTCCACAAGCAGAAGACTTAGCGCTGTCCTTCAAAGTGTACCATGGGAAAGATGATAAAATCCACAAACATAAATACCATGTGCTGGCAAAGGCTGTCCGACCAGCCCCAGCCACTATCTTGAACTCGTGGTCTCCTAAGACTCAGAGACCTTCAGGTACCTGCTACAAATGTGGTAAAAAAGATCATTGAGCAAAATCCTGCCCTAACTTCTGCAAGACAAGGGTGCCATGTCGTAGGTGCCATCAAGAGGGACATTGCCCTCATGTTACACAGAACAAAGGGACATCATTGGCAACTTGATTTTACCCACATGCCCACTATCAGGCGTGCCAAGTACCTCCTGGTTTTGGTAGACACCTTCTCAGGGTGGGTAGAAGTATTTCCCACAACTAACAAAAGGACTCAGACAATCTCTGATCTCATCTTCCAAGAGATCATCCCACGATTTGGTGTCCCAGCCTCTCTCCAATCAGACAATGGTCCTGAATTTACTTTCCAAGTCTCTCAAATCCTATCTAAGACCCTAGATATCCCCTGGCATTTTCACATTCCTTACCACCCTCAATCTTCTGGTAAGGTAGAAAGAACTAATCACTCTTTATAAACCACTCTTGTTTAGTTGTCACAGGAACTTCACCTTGACTGGGTAAAACTCCTTACTCTGGCTCTTTTCAGGTTACGAGCTCTCCCATAGTGACCTCTTCTCATATCTCCCTTTGAACTCATGCATAGACATCCAGTCCTAATTCCTTCTTTCACCTAAATGCCCTCCCTTCCCAGACCATCTACTTACTCCATTACTTTGCCACTTCCATTCTCTCCTATGGAACTTTGCTGACCACCATCTACCTCGGCCATGCACTGGCTCCTGTCCGCTACCTATCAACATTGGAGACCAAGTCCTTTTATCCCCTGCAGGTCATCGGCCCTAACCTCTCTCTCTCAAGTGGCAGGGCCCTTTTAAAGTAATTCTTGTGACCCCCTACAGCTGCTAAACTCTAGGGACTCTCTCATTGGCTCCATCTGTCTACCTCAAACCTTTCATTCCTCCACCTAAAAATGACTCTTCTTCATACACATCAATCTCTGTTAAGCTCCAGAGGACAATGAGACCACCTACCTCCTAGCTGGTCAGGAGTTTGCACATTAGTACTTCTTTTCCCTGAACTGAGAGTAATCCAGGGAAATGAGCCCCTGCCAATCCCAGTTGTAGATATGATAGCTGCCCAGCATAAGAAGGCAGTCCAAGTTGTGCCACTCTTGGTTGCTACAGGAATAGCCATAGGTGTTGGTACTGGAGTTGCAGGGATAATAACTTCCATGATCCAATATAATACATTCACTTTTCAGTTTCAAAGTGATTTTCAAAAAATGTCTGAGACTGTGCTTACTATCCAAAAACAGATTGATTCTTTGGCAGCTGTGGTGCTTCAGAACAGACAGGGACTAGATCTCCTGACAGCTAAAGCAGGTGGTCTTTGCCTTTTCCTCCAAGAAGAATCCTGCTTCTACGTCAACCAATCCGGGATAGTAAGAAATAAAATCTAGGAGCTACATTCAGACATAAAAAATTTCAGTGAGACCTCCAGTTCTGAGATTTTCGAAAACCCCATATGGAAGTGGATAATCCTGTTTGTAACTCCTCTCCTAGTCATCTTCCTGGTGTTATTATTTGCTCCCTGCCTCATTAATCTTGTTTCTACATTTCTTCAATGACAAATACAAAAAATTTCTAACTAAACTATCAATCAGCTCCTGTTACAGGATTACCAGCCGCTGCCCACAGATGAGCCACTATTCACAGAGGAACCTGATGTGAACATTTTCTAAGTGGATCCCGATGGTGAAAGCAAGCTACTCCCCCCATTGACAACACCCCTAGACAGCAAGAAGTAGCTAAAGAGACACGACACCCTCGTTCCCTTTTCATCATCATCTTCCCCTTCCCTTTTTCTTTCCTTCTCTTTATAATATCAAAAAAGGAGGTATATGAGTATCAGGATGTCCAAAGCCTGTGGCAATGCATGGGTGGATCCACAGATCTGTTGCCAGGGCAACAGTCACCATATTCCCAGAATCCATTGGGCTCACCTCCCACCTTTACCTGTAGCCGCTATGTCACAACCCATATATATATACAGGGAACATTCTCAATTGGTGTCTGGTGGTCATGGTCGTGCATAGGAACCATCATTCTTTTTTTTTTTTTTTTTTTTTTTTGGTTTTTTTGAGAGGAACCATCATTCTTGTCTTAAGTTATTTTGGTAGGGCTGACAACTAAAAAATTCATTATATAAAAATAATGCCAAACCGTTAGCGATATACACACTTGAAAATATGTTTTAAAATTATGTACAATAATTAAACAGCATTTACTAAAGGTACCTTTCATAGGTAAAATTTAACACACCCAAAACTTAAGTGATCCTTTTTCATTTAAATTTTATGGTGGAACAGTTTTTTTTTATTTGGAACTCAGATATATACCTGTTTGCTCTGACCATTTTGCTATTGTATATGACCTATACTTATTCATAATTTGGTTATAATAAGTATCACCTTTCTTTATATTTGTAAGATATGTTTGTTATACTACAGAGGACCTACTGCAGACCTGATTCACCCTGTGCTTTTTGGTTCATGCTCTGATTTAATATTTGTTTTGTTCACTTGACTCGGGAAGCCTTTTTCTTCTGGTATCCTTTATCCCTATGCCTCTTTCTCCATACTTTTCCTAGGAGTTTCCTGAGCACTGAGTGTTGAGCTTTTAAAATGCTAAGAAACCATCCACAGAACTAACAGACTGGACTTCATGAATGCTGATCTAATATAACTCATAACTTTCAGCTACTGAAACAATTATCACAAGTGTTTATTTACACCAAATGCTTGATAAATGTCAGTTATATGATTTTTTTTCCCAGTAATGGATCAAATCAGTCCAACAGAGATAAATCCTATTTGAAAGGTTAGGGAGAGTGGATAACAAACTGTCATATGGTTAATACATGCACATTAAAAATATTGTTCAAAGACATGAGGGGAAAGACATGATTCAGATCATACTGAGTATGGTAGTGATTACTTAAAATTTCAACACTTGGCAAGCTGAAGAATGAAGATTTTAGGATTGAAAACAATCTAGTCTATATAACAAGACTAGGTCTCAAAGTACTACTACATACTGAACTGATAACTGGTTCATTGAATAAATCAAAGGATAAATTAAAATTATGATAATCAAAAGGAGATATATAAAAACTGATCAGTATCTTTGACAAATAAACAAGGCACTGCTAATAGGAAAGTTATTTATAAACACTACAAAATATCAATAAGAACAAAATGAGTAATGTAATAATCCAACTAACACACCAACACACAAGCAACCACATATACAAAAAAGTAGGAATTGAGAAGAAATGATTAACTGTAAAAAATAAATAGTGACAAGTGAATTGTCCACCAATAAGCAAGTGAATATATTCCTGTATCTATTAGTTAAAAAAAAAACACTTATGAGTGATAAATATTGTAAAAAAAATAGTTGATTTGAAATCTTTGAGAAAATTAAAATTATTTTGGATTCCACCTCTACCCATTAATATTGGAAATCAGGGAAGAAATGTTAATAAAGAGGAACCTATATATACAACTGTTGGAAAATTTTCTAATGTAGTCATTATTGAAAGAAGTATGGAAGTGTTTCAAAGAAACAAGAGCAACAACAAAAGCTAACGAAAGCAGAAACAGAACTACATTATTGTCTAGCAATATTATTTCTGGGTATACATAAGAATTATAGTGTCATAGAAATAATATATATCCTTATTTACTGCATTAGTCTCAATAGCTAATAAAGAGAAACAGAACTTTCCTAGATTCTCAGTATGAAATGGAGGAGTAAAGAAAATATAGTGCATATAAATAAGATGATTCTATTAATCTGTAAAATATTATAAAATCAGAACATCTGAAGTGGTTATTAATGGCCCTAGAAGTCATTGTTTTGTAAAAGAAATCAGACATTAAAGACAAATGTTACATTTTTTCTTTGTTTTGGATTCATGTACTTCTTTAGGCATGTTAAAGGTTATAACAAGAATTTGCAAAATATATGAAAATGAAGAAACAGAGAGAATAATGGAGCACATTCAACATGATAGTTGTCATGGGTTCTATGTGGTTGAATCAGGGAGCCAGCAAGAAGCAAAATAATAAAATAAATATGAGAAGCATTGAAGGAAGAGGATGAATAATATCATAGTGGTTAGATAGATGACTCTAAAGTTAAAGTATTATCTCTAATTGCAATATCCTGGATTCATTTTCCAAAACAAGCATGGAATCATCCAATATCTAGCTCCAGTTCCAGGGATCCGATGTTCTTTACTGACTTCTCTGAGCAATGGGGAAAAATAGGCTGCACATGCATACACATGCAGGCAAAACATTGAGATAAATAAAATAAAAATAAATATTTTAAATAAAAATAAGAACAGAGCATTTATAGGGTAAAGTGTCATATTTAAATATTCCCAAGTTGTATAATACAGAGAATAGAAAATATAAGCAACATATGAATATACATATAAAATATACATGTTTATATATCCCAAAAGGAAATTGATCAGAAACATATGTATGTATTATATAATACACTTTTGACATTTATATAATTTTTACAAAATCCTATTATAGTCAATAGTATCAAGAATAAAATACATGTCTCTCAGTTTGACTAAAATTAAACTTTAAATTAATCTGTTATTTCTCATGATGGCTATTTTTAGTATAAAAATTAAAGAAAAAAAAGAAAAGTCACATGTGGTTAAGGGTATGATGAAAAAGTAGCCATCCTGTCATACTGATCATAACCTTCTGGCATTAATAGTATGTTGGTGTGCAAATCTGAAACTATAAGTAAAATTAAAATTTACGACATAACTGAATTTCTCTACTTAGAGAATATATTCTGATGTAGATATTTTTAATATATTCTTCTCTCCTTCAAACAAATTGTGTATCAATGTAGGCAACTATGACAAAAATCCTTGTATTATAGTATAACCACATATTAATTATCATTAAGATAAAAAAATTTAAAAAAAATCAACAGTTAATGGAATAAGACTCCTAAATATCTAAAGAAAGAGGACAGTGATCTTAGAACTACTTTCTTGATTATTCAAAACTTCAATTACCATGTGATAATAGTAAATTGTCACTATGGAGAAGCCTATGTGCTGAACAATGGAAATCTTGACTTACATTAAACAAAGCCATAAACTTGATGATAGCCCTCTTAATTTCCTTGTGAACTAACAACCATGCATCTCTATTTGCCATCATCTTCATTTACAGGTCAGGATGTGAGCACCATTGCCATCCATATGCCTTCTTCTTGTTCTGTAACATTCACTTAATGGACCACAATCTTTGAAAACATATGGCCACTTGAAAGTTCTCTGACTTTCCACTCCTCTCTCAGCTACAAAATGTAATATTTGAGAGTCTTGATTTAACCAGTAACCACTGGCTGATTTTTTTTTTCATATCATCATTTACAGTTATAAACTCATAAAGTGTGAGAATAATTCTAACAACAAATTTTACTTTATAATGTCATATCTACCTAATGAGTCTCACTCTATCTAGCAAGTAGCTTTCTTTACTTAAATAAAAAGTGTAGATTTTATACTCACTGAAGAATTTCTGAAAGTAAACATCTGAAACAATGTCTTGGTGGCTCTATGTATATTCATTTCTTTAGTATTATCCATAATGACTATTTTTAAATAAAATTTTAAGTCAATTAAATATTTGAAAAAACTGGGTATATTTACATTTATATTTGTATACATGAATATATGTGGACATGCATGATTATCTTATTTTAGCTTACTTTATTGTGTGAAACTGCCCACAGTTCAGGAACTGGGTTCTTCCCAGGAGAAGGGGCAGGGACTTGAAATGAAAGGGTTTGAATTGCGAGAGAAATAAAGAAACCAAGTCGAATATTCTGATCAAAGTTTCACTTTACTCAGGGGGCCAGGGTTTTTATAGTAATAATACAAAAGGGAAAGCAAGTCTCTATGTTCTATGATATTTGCATAATGTAAAAACTACAGTATCATTCAAGCACCAAAGTCCCAGCAACTCAGAAGACTTCAGGTGATGGGCAGTCTTGTACCTCTGTGGGTGGACTTCCAAGCCACTACTTCTGAGGAAAGGTGACAGTCTGCAGAGAGCCTTTGTTTAGCTCCCAGGTGGGATAGTGGCTTCCAGGTAGATGCTGGTGATGTATCTGATGGTTTGGCTAAAGCAGGAGGTAACAATTGTGTTTTGGAAATGTAAATTTATATCAAATCATTATTTGAATATATGTTGATATTTTTGTTCAGTTATTAAGAAAGTTTCTAAGGAAAAATAAGTGACATTGTAAGTACATCATCACAAAAATGGGACTAGTGATGCAATTTAAGATCTTTGTAAGATAAATGCTTAAGAAATGCAAATCAAAACAACTCTGAGATTCCACCTCACACCAGTCAGATTGGCTAGAATAAAAAACTCAGGTGAGAGAGATGCTGGAGA
>JADRCC010541677.1:0-12165 GCA_019843855.1 Hylomyscus alleni
CCCAGTGACTAACCAGATAAATCACTTGTCACAAATCCTGTGGTGGAGAGGCGTTCAGGTCGCAGAGGAGGAGAGGATGCCCCTGGGGAACATTCTCTTAAATCTGACTATCCCAGGGTCCAGGTCTCTGCGCTTAGGAAAAAAGGCTGGGTTCACTTTGCCTCCTTCTTCTAACTCCCTTGCCCTTTACTGCAAATGTGTGGAACACAGGCTGTCTATTACAGCCCAGGTGGTTTGTTTGTTTGTTTGTTTGTTTGTTTTTCGAGACAGGATTTCTCTGTGTAGCCCTGGCTGTCCTGGAACTCACTCTGTAGACCAGGCTGGCCTCCAACTCAGAAATCCGCCTGCCTCTGCCTCCCAAGTGCTGGGATTAAAGGCTTTCGCCACCACCGCCGGCCTACAGTCCAGGTTTAACTACCTACTGTGTACCTTCAGTGATGAAAACTGGGTCTTTCTATTGAGTGAGAACCTTAAGCTTCTGTCTCCATTCTAGAAGATTGCCAACCTGGAAAGTCATCTCCAGGGAGCGTTTAGTATTGCCTCCCCCTTGTCTCCTGTCTTTAAAACCAAGGGTTCATTTGGAGTGGGTTGTTTCTTTCTTTCTTTCTTTCTTTCTTTTTTTTTTTTTTTTTTTTTTTTGGGACAGGGTTTCTCCACGGAGTCCTGGTTGTCCAGGAACTTGCTTTGTAAGCCAGGCTGGCCTCAAACTCAGATCCACTTGCCTTTTCTGCCTACCGAGTGCTGGGATTAAAGACGTGTCCCCACTGCTATGCCATTTTTTTTTTTTTTTTTTAAGGGTTTTTTCTGTGTAGCTCTGGCTGTCCTGGAACTCATCCTGTAGACCAGGCTGGCCTCGAACTTAGAAATCCGCCTGCCTCTGCCTCCCAAGTGCTGGGATTAAAGGCGTGCGCCACCACTGCCCGGCCCATTGTTCATTTCTTAAGGGCTGAGTCCTCTCCAGAGGCCTGGGGCTGCTGGGTCACTGAAAGGGACAGTTTGTGTGCTCTGTGGTTCTTGGATGGTAAGGTACTCCTGGTTTAGACAGGATGTGATATAGTACAGATACTATTATTGGAGGCCCATAGAGGCTAGTGGCATGAGCTGGTGAACCTGGGGTTCACTTTAAACCTTCCTAGGCTTCAGTTACCCTTTTTTGGGATTAATGAGTTGATACTGTATCTGAAATCCTAAAGGTCCTATTTACACACTATTAAGTTTATAAGGACAGGGAAAGGGCTGAGGCTTCTCTTCATGACCCTGGTGTTGCCTGTTCCTTTTGAGTCAGTCTGCCTCCTCTAGGCCCTTGATGTGGGCCTTTGGGCTCTTGTACCCTGTTGCCACTCCTGTTGACCGGGTAGGAAAGGGGCCCTGGGGTCTGGCTGGGATGGGCTGACATCTAGAGCTGGGCTGTTCTGTCTGGAACAGTCCTCTTCATAGCTGGGATGGTGGTGCTACAAGCCAAGGGGGCCATTCTGGCTGACAGGTGCTAGGCCAAGCTCTCTGTTTGCCAAGTGGATATCCAGGCAGACCTATGTTTAGCTGGAGGGTTTCTGAGAGGAGGTCCTTGGCTTCCCAAGGGTGGAGGGGCATCTCTTTTGTTCCCCTTAGTGCTGGGGTAGGGGAGTAGGGATGTCACCTGCTCCTCTCTTCCCACAGCATGCTAAGATGGGTGCACACAAATATTGGCTTGAATGTAGACTAGCATTAATTAATGTGGTATCTTTTCATTGAGCTAGAGTAAGGCAGAAAGTAGAACAGCTATTCACAGTGGCAGAGTGGCTGCTCCTGGAGGCAGTGATGGGGTTGGTACTTCTGCCAGCCCAGGTCATTTGGGAAGGCTCTGGGGAAAGTTTATGTACCTGGAACTTAATGAGCTTGAAGGGCCAGGCAAATCTCTGTGAGTTCAAGGCCAGCCTGGTCTACAAATTGACTCCAGGATAGCCAGGGCTACACAGAGAAACCATGTCTTGAAAAACAAAACAAGCCAGGCAGTGGTGGTGCATGCCTTTAATCCCAGCACTTGGGAGGCAGAGGCAGGTGGATTTCTGAGTTCGAGGCCAGCCTGGTCTACAGAGTGAGTTCCAGGACAGCCAGAGCTACACAGAGAAACCCTTTCTCGAAAAACCGAAAGAAAGAAAGGAAGGAAGGAAGGAAGGAAGGAAGGAAGAAAGAAAAGGAAAAAAGAAAAACAAAAGACTTGGAGTTTGCCGAATGGATCAGTATATCATGGGTGATAGAATGATCCAGAAGAAGCTATAGAATAGTTCAACAGGGGGGTGTGTGTGTGTGTGTCTGTGTGTGTCTGCGTCTGTGTCTGTCTGCATAGAGGGGGCACATAGTCAAGTGCACAGAGGTGAGAGGAAGGCAACTAGCAGAGCAGAGACTAGTTTTAGGTGCCCTAGAATGCTGGCCACACTTCATCATCAGTGCTTTATCAGAAAGGTTCAGAAATTATGATTTTCTATTGGAAAACTGTACCAAGGCCATGGCTACAGAGCCCCAACACTTAGGAGTTGGTTGCAGATTTAGGGCAAGGGACAAGGTACCAGGGAGAGAACAGGGATTGGTTTGTCCAGGATAATAGACTACTCTAACAAAATGAACCTTCGGTGATATGTAAGGGGAAGTTACATGTTGATGGTAGTTGACTTGGTTGAGAAGCTTAAACCAGGCCAGCACTGGCATCTGAGCTCACAGATGGAGAAATGAGGTAGGAGGGCTGAGGTCAGCCTCTAGCTCAGGACTACTGAAGAGAATAGATGATTGGAGATGAGCAGAGGCCTTGCTGCTGGAGAAGGTTGGTGTGTGCCATTGTGGCCCTGGAGAGGAGTCCTGATTGCTGTGGTGAGGGACAGTACATGGAAAGGGAGGGCACAGCATGTGGAAAGGAGCTGGCAATGCCTTACACGGATGCAGTGAGGGGGGCTGGTCTCTAGTGGGTCTGTGGAACAGATTTACTCCCAACTGGATGTATGAGGTAGAAAGCCCTACCTGCCCAGCTAGGCCCATCTGACTCAGCTCTCACCTTTCCCAGATCTCCCCTCGGTCATGCTGTTGAATGGTGACTGCTCAGAGAACTTGAAGAAGGAAGAAGGGACATCTGAGCCCCCTAGGGAAAATGGGCTAGATGAGGGTGAGCCTGGAGATGAGACCACTGGCCAGGAAGTCATTGTCATTCAGGACACAGGCTTTTCTGTGAAGATCCTGGCCCCTGGCATCGAGCCCTTTTCCCTGCAGGTAAGATGGAGGAAGATGTGCTGGGGACCAGGCTAGAGTCAGCTGCTGGAGAGGAGGAGATCTGGAAGCCAGTCCTTGTCTTTGCATGTGCTAGACACTAGATACAGCTGCGTTCAAGTCATTGCCTTGTGACTAGAAGACAAGCTCCAGCAGCCACTGGCAAGGCCAGGGCCATTTGCTCTAGAGACCTTAGTGTTGTTTCCACTGCTTTGTTCATCCTCTGGTTAAGGAATTGCTCTTGGTTATATAAACATAGATGTAGATGAATATGGTATTCATCTACCTGAATAAGGCTTGGAATTTAAAATTTAAAACCCCCAAAGTAGCAAACTAGGGGATTTATTCTAGGAACCCAGGTACTTGGCCTGGTATCATCTTGCATCTACCCATATAGTTTCTTACTGGAGTGACCTTTCTCCCGGCAGGTGTCCCCCCAGGAGATGGTGCAGGAGATCCACCAGGTGCTCATGGACCGTGAGGATACTTGTCACCGTACCTGCTTCTCATTGCACTTGGATGGCAATATGCTGGACCACTTTTCAGAGCTACGCAGTGTGGAGGGGCTGCAGGAGGGCTCAGTGCTCCGAGTTGTGGAAGGTTGGTCTAGACTAAGTTGGTGGCTTCCAGACGAGGGCCCCAGAGTTAGGCCAGATATCCTAACAGACACTGCTACTGTTGTCCCTGTGCTCCATCCGGGCACATGGAGGTGGTACTGACTCAGAAAGTGCAACTCAGGCTGTCACACCCTTTCTACTTTATGGCCCACAGTTTAAACACTTGAGTCTCCATTTTTTTTTTTAAAGATTTATTTATTTATTTATTTACAATCAGGCAGTTCACAACAACCATAAGTCTAGTTTCAGGGGTTCCAGATGCCCTCTTCTGGCCTCCATGAGCACTCCACTCCCCACATGGTGTACAGTAACACAGAAACGTACAGATATGCTCACACTTAAATTAAAAACCAAATTAAAAATAAAAACTTGAGCTGGGCGGTGGTGATCTGTGTCTACTATTGGCACTTAGAGGCCAGGACTTGAGGATTGCTGTTAGATCTAGGCCAGCCAGGGCCACATATTCCTGTCTTAAGCTTTGTCACATTGTCTCTACCTTGAAAAAAAAAGCTGGAAGTTTTAAGCTACCCCAGCAGCTGTAGATTCAGCTTAATTCTACACCTTTCCACCACCCCAGCACTGTAAGGAGAGAAGGCTGGACACATGCTCTCTGCCTGTGATCTCAGTACTTCGGGGACTGAGGCAGCCATATCAGTGAGTTGAAGGATAGTCTGTGTTACCTAACTCTAAGGTAGCAGGAACTATAGAGATCTTGTGTTCTATTTTCAACCAACCAACCCTCCCACCCCCATGAAAACACTAAAAACCTCATTGCAAGTCAGGTTATTCCAATAGGGCCATAGTAACACTTTCCCTCCTTCTGACAGAGCCTTACACGGTACGTGAGGCCCGAATCCACGTACGCCATGTCCGAGACCTCCTCAAGAGCTTGGACCCATCTGATGCCTTCAATGGAGTTGACTGTAACTCCTTGTCCTTCCTGAGTGTCTTCACTGATGGTGATTTAGGAGGTGCGGGAAAAATTGGCACTTGAACTTGTGCAGAGGGACAAAGGCCTAAAGGACTAGGGGGTGGGGGTTGCTGAAGTTAAGGCAAGCCGGGGACACATTAAATAACAGAAATAGTTGGTTCCTGGCTGACCACCAGCCTTGGGTTCCTCAGACAGTGGGAAGCGGAAGAAAGGCTTGGAGATGGACCCCATTGACTGCACACCACCTGAGTATATCCTGCCAGGGAGCCGGGAGCGGCCTCTGTGTCCCTTGCAGCCCCAGAACCGTGACTGGAAGGTAAGACTTGAGAAGCATCAAGGAAGTAAGACCCTGGTGGGCAGGTCCCAAAGGTCCTGTCTCCTCAGACCCTGTGGGCAGGTCCCAAAGGTCCTGTCTCCTCAGACCCTGTGGGCAGGTCCCAAAGGTCCTGTCTCCTCACATCTGACCGTTTGTGCAGCCTCTGCAGTGTCTGAAAGTGCTCACCATGAGTGGCTGGAACCCACCTCCTGGGAACCGCAAGATGCATGGGGACCTCATGTACCTGTTTGTGATCACTGCTGAGGACCGGCAAGTTAGCATCACTGCATCCACAAGGGGCTTCTACCTGAATCAGTAAGTCTCTGCTAGTCTTCACGTGCCATGGCGCGTCCCCGAGTTCTGAGTCTAATGACAAATACTTAGGGCGCCTGCTTAGTGACCCCTCTCCTTGCAGGTCCACAGCTTACCACTTCAACCCCAAGCCTGCCAGCCCTCGCTTCCTCAGCCATTCCCTAGTAGAGTTGCTCAACCAGATCAGCCCAACCTTCAAAAAGAACTTTGCTGTGCTGCAGAAGAAAAGGTAGCTCCTGTCCTGCCTCCAGTCACAGGCTAGACCCCACACCAGCACCTCTGCCTGAAGAAATGCTGTCCCGGTGCCCGAGAGTCCCTGGTTCAAGGGGGCAGCAGCCCTGGGAGAGGTGCCCATTTGCTCTATCTGACTTCGGGTTGGCATCTGTGGATAGGAGATGCCAGAACAGTGAGGGCATCAGAGAAGCTCACAACTGGGCACTAAGCTTGAAGGGGTGTCCCACCTTCCCATTCCCCTGCCTGCTACAGGGTCCAGCGCCACCCGTTCGAGAGGATTGCCACCCCGTTCCAAGTATACAGCTGGACAGCCCCCCAGGCGGAGCATGCCATGGACTGTGTGCGTGCCGAGGACGCCTACACCTCGAGGCTGGGCTACGAGGAGCACATTCCTGGACAGGTGCTACCCAGACCCGCCCTTGTTGTCAGGCTCCTATGCACAACCAGTAGGCTCTCTCTGATCTCTAGGGAACTCTCCACAGGGAAGTGGAAGAAGCAGGTCAGCAGACAATAGGCTGAGCCTGCCTCTGCCTCCCTGGTTCCTCCACAGACCCGGGACTGGAATGAAGAGCTGCAGACAACAAGGGAGCTACCCCGCAAGAATCTACCTGAGCGGTTGCTTCGAGAAAGAGCCATATTCAAGGTGACTACAGCCTTAAGCCACCCTGTCACTAGCCTTGTGGGTAAAGAGAAAACTAGAGGCTGGCCCTAGCCTACCTTTGTTGGCAACACTGGAGATGGACTTGCAGGGTTTGTCAGCCTCCTGACTCCCAGAAAACCACCTCAGATTGTTTGCTATGGCTTCATTGTGAATCTTGAGACCATAGAATGGGGAGTAACCTATGTTTCTTGGCCATCTTCGTGTCCTCCCATGATCACATGGTGCTCTTACTGAGCCACAGGTGCACTGCTGGGATGCTTATGGAGCAGTAGCACATCAATATAATGTGTGTGCACATGTGTGGTGAGCGTGGGGGGGAGGGCAGGCAGTGTGAGGCAGGCAGGGATTTACTGTAGGCAGGTCCAGGGATGAAGCGATGTAGTCAGTCTTGGTGGCAGGGACCTTCACCTGCTGAATCATCGTTTGTCCCTGCATACTCCCTTTTGTTCCTTTTGTTCCTGATTGGTTGGTTTTGTTTGTTGTTTTTGTTTTTTTTCCAGTAGAATTGTTGAGGTCTCAAAATGATTTTAAGAAATGGTGCTGTTTCCCATTTCTAAATATGAAGAAACTGAGGCTAGGGATCCTTGATGTCCAGGGCCTGGCTGCCTTTACCGTTAGGCAATCTGGGCCAGGATACGATGTACCTTGGTGCTCTCACCCTCCCAACCTTGGCCTTCCCAGGTGCACAGTGATTTCACAGCGGCAGCCACAAGGGGTGCCATGGCAGTTATTGATGGCAATGTGATGGCCATCAACCCCAGTGAGGAGACCAAGATGCAGATGTTCATCTGGAACAACATCTTCTTTAGCCTGGGCTTTGATGTCCGGGACCACTATAAAGACTTTGGTGGGGACGTGGCAGCTTATGTGGCACCCACCAATGACCTGAATGGGGTTCGCACCTACAATGCTGTGGATGTAGAGGGACTGTACACACTGGGTACAGTGGTAGTGGATTACCGTGGCTACCGAGTCACAGCTCAGTCCATCATCCCTGGCATCCTGGAACGGGACCAGGAGCAGAGTGTCATCTATGGCTCCATTGACTTTGGCAAGACAGTGGTATCACACCCACGCTATCTGGAGCTGTTGGAGCGCACTAGCCGGCCCCTCAAGATCCTGCGTCACCGAGTGCTCAATGACCGAGATGAAGAGGTGGAGCTCTGTTCCTCTGTCGAGTGTAAGGGCATCATTGGCAATGATGGGCGCCACTACATCCTTGACCTACTGCGCACCTTCCCACCAGACCTCAACTTCCTTCCTGTGCCTGGGGAGGAGCTGCCTGAGGAGTGCTCTCGAGCTGGCTTCCCCCGAACCCATCGACACAAGCTGTGCTGTTTGCGCCAGGAGCTAGTGGATGCTTTTGTGGAGCACAGGTGAGGAGTGGCTGTTATTGGCCTAAATGACAGGAAAACTGGCTCAGGATCATCTGTTCTTAGGGAAATCCTGGAAGGGGGGAACTCCAGCCTGCTTCCCAGAGCTGGATTATAAACCTTTAATCAGTCTTTACCTGCCTCCGATCTCCAGGTGCAAACACAGGGCCTCTGTCAGTTGTAGATTAGCAAGTGGCTAACCAGAGTTCCCAGCAGAGTGGTCCTGGGCTTTTAAGGAGATGCCAGTCAGTGCAGATGTGGAGCTGGGAGCAGCAGGAGCTGGGAGGGGCTCAGTGAGGGAGTGCTTACGATGGAAACATGAGGACTTGGATTCAGATCCCCAAAGCACCAGCATACAAGGTTGGGTCATCAGCACATGTCTGCTGCCACCACTGTGGGGAGAAGGCAGACACAGGATCCTCAGAGGAGCTTGCTAGCTGCTATGTATAATGCAAGTTCAGTGATGGGTCCTGTCTCAAGGGAGTACGGTGGAGATAATATAGCAGGACAGCTGATGGCTTCCCGTGGCTTCCCTGTGCACATATGCACACCCATGTAAAGAAATGAAGTCAGGCATGGTGAGGCACACCTTTAATCCCAGCACTCAGGAGGTAGAGGCAGGTGGATCTCTAAGAGTCAGAGGCCAAGTCTGGTCTACACAGAAACCCTGTCTCCTAATAAATAGATGTGTTATATAATATAATGATAGGAAGAATGTCACAGTACAGGGCTGGGAGGTGGGGCTTCAGAGTGCTGGGCTGCTGGCTCTGACTGTACCCATTTGCTGTCTCACACTACAGTGAACTCTTTCCAGATGCCATTGGTATTCCTCTTCCTCACTGCTGAGAGTCCTGGTCTAGAGCCTCTCCCCTCCCCCATATGCCCCAGCTATCTTCTAATTTGAGGACAGTTTAGTGGAGTTTTGTTTATTTGCTTTTGAGGCAGGGTCTTACTGTGTAGCAGAAGCTGGCCTGGAACTCACAATACTGTCCCAGCCTCCCTAGTGCTGGCTGAGATTACAGATGTGCAACATTACACTTTGGTTTTGCTCTGACCTTCTCTCTGGCAGGGTAGCTAGACTGGTACAGACAGGCATGCGCATATGCCAGTCTCTGTGTCCCTATGCTAACGGGATAGCGATTCCGGTGCCAACACTTTTGGCCCCAGAGACCTGGAGTCTGGGCCTTCCTTTTTGTTTTTTGGGGTTTTGTTTTGTTTTGTTCTTTTGTTTTCGAGACAAAGTTTCTCTGAAACTCATTCTGAAGATCAGGCTGGCCTTGAACTCAGAGATCTGTCCGCCTCTGCCTCTACTTGCCCAGTTCTGAGATTAAAGGTATAAGAGTTCATTGCTATAGTTCTATATATGACTTTTTTGACCACATCTATGTGTACCACATACATGCCCATTTCCTGTAATGGTTATAAGAGGGCATTGGACTCTCTGGAACTGAAGTACAGATGGTTGGGAGCCACCATGTCAGTACTGGAAATTGAATCCATAAGCATAGCAAGTGCTCTTAGCCACTGGACAGCCTGGCTACAGTCTGTAGCCCTTGCTTCATCATGCCTCCTTGACTGCTCTTAGGTACCTTCTCTTCATGAAGCTGGCTGCCTTACAGTTGATGCAGCAGAAGGCCAGCAAGGTGGAGACCTCCACCTCCCTGGAGAATGGTGGCCCTCCCTCCTCAGCAGAGACCAAATCTGAAGACTCAATAGGACCTGAGGCAGAATGTGAGGAGGAGGGCAGCAGTATGAGTGGCCTCGCCAAGGTGAAGGAGCTGGCAGAGACCATCGCCTCAGATGATGGCACAGGTGGGGTTCCTGTGCTCGTTTGGAGAGCCCATGTTTGTCCTGGAAGGTTAGCCATAGGGGGCTCATGATCTCTGAGAGAGGCAGGCAGACATCTCTAGAGTGGGTTGGGCAAGAGGCTCACAGTAGCACAGCTCTACCTCCTATCATCCATTTCCACAGTAGACCCTCGAAGCCGAGAGGTGATCCGCAATGCCTGCAAGGCTGTTGGCTCCATCAGCAGCACAGCCTTTGATATTCGCTTCAATCCTGACATCTTCTCCCCAGGCAAGTAAGAATGGATAATCAGTGAGTGAACCCTACAACTGAGGGCAAAGCATCATGGGATGGGCTTGGGCTCTTCATCAGCAGAAAGCTGCCCTGCTGATGTTGTCTGCCTGGCTCAAGCCTTCCTGCTCTACCTTCCCAGGGGTTCGATTTCCTGAGTCCTGCCAGGATGAAGTTCGGGACCAGAAGCAGCTGTTGAAAGATGCAGCTGCCTTCTTGCTCTCCTGCCAGATCCCTGGTTTGGTGAGGGAAGGGGTGAAAGGTTGGGTTGGGGCTGCAGACCTTGGTGCCTCATGCTCCTGGGTCTCTAGATCACATATAGAACCTTCTTATAGTTGCTGCATTGGCCTCTCCTAGTGTGGCATGCTGGCAGCACCAGTAAGTCAAAGGAGGCATCAGACATAGACAGACTGTGCCCTGCCAAGGCTGAGAGTCTGGTCCTTTGAGGCTCAGATAGCAGGGGCCTAGTATTTCCTGTCCAACTGATTCCACTAGTGTTTTGCCTAGGCTCCTGAATGACAGGCTTGCTTCCTCTTAGCCACATATCTCTGGGTCAGGTGCCATTTTTGCCTCAGGTTATGAGTCTCTCAGGATAACTGGAGTAAAGCTGTGGTTTCTTCCCACATGACCAGATGACCCTGTGCCACCTGTGAGACTTAGGTCTTTACTCAAGAGGTCAGGCTACTTCCCAGTGCAGGATCGTTCTTCCTGTTCCTTTTGCTTATATAGAAGGCAGGGATAGGATCCTGTGCTTTTTACACCTTGTGCCCTCTCTTCCTCATGGAAGCCAGGGCTTCAGTTGTCCTTCCTTTAGGGCTCTAGGGAAGATTCAGCAGGGTAGGGGCAAAGGGCTAGGGCTGGTCTTGACCTGATGCAGCCCCACAGGTAAAGGATTGCACAGAGTATGCTGTGTTGCCCATGGACGGGGCCACACTGGCTGAGGTGATGCGCCAGCGTGGCATCAACATGCGATACCTGGGCAAGGTGCTGGATCTGGTGCTGCGGAGCCCAGCCCGAGACCAGCTGGACCACATTTATGTGAGTGGGGCTTGGCATGGGAGGTAGTGGCGGCTGGAGGCCTGGAACTTGCCCGAGACTTCCTTCTTTGACAACCCCCACCCCCACCCCCCAGAAAATCGGCATTGGAGAGCTCATCACACGTTCTGCCAAGCATATCTTCAAGACATATCTACAGGTGCCGCACTCTTCCCCAACTTGGTGGGATCTCCCTGGGTGGCATGGGGCCTGGAGAAGAGCCCTGGGTGGGGGCTTAGGGCCATCCTGACTTCAACCAAAACTTGGCTCAGGGAGTGGAGCTCTCAGGCCTCTCAGCTGCCATCAGCCACTTCCTGAACTGTTTGCTGAGCTCTTACCCCAACCCTGTGGCCCACCTGCCTGCTGACGAGCTGCTCTCCAAGAAAAGGAACAAGAGGAGGAAAAACCGTCCCCCAGGAGCTGCAGACAACACTGCATGGGCTGTGATGACCCCCCAAGAGCTCTGGAAGAACATATGTCAGGAAGCTAAGAACTACTTTGACTTCACCCTTGAGTGGTATGGGCACAGGAGTCAGAGGTCACCACAGGTGTAGGTGACTGGGGGGTGGGCTGGGGCAGCATCTAGGGCCTGCGGTCTAAGGGCAGTGGAGTGAAGACAGCAGGCAAGCCAGCAGTTATGTGGGACCAGCGTGGGGAAGTGGGGGCTGTCTGTGAGGGTAAATGCTGAGCAGTGAGTGGATAGCATTGGTTATGAGCTCTGGAGTTGAGTCCAGAGTGGCAGATGGGTACAGGGCTGCTCAGGCCCTGCTCCTGCCCCTAGTGATTCTGTGGACCAGGCTGTGGAGACCTACGGGCTGCAGAAGATTACACTGCTGCGGGAGATCTCCCTGAAAACCGGGATCCAGGTGGGCCCTCCTTTCCAGCTTGAACTACAAAGCAAGGGGAAGGGAGCTTTCTTGGGATGGCAGTCTCTGCACATGTGATGGTAGGCTGGGAGTTGCTGTTCTTGTGTCAGTGGCTGAGACTTTGGGTGTTGGGCCCTGTCCCCAGATTCTCCTGAAGGAATACAGCTTTGATAGCCGCCACAAGCCTGCCTTCACTGAGGAAGATGTGCTCAATATCTTCCCTGTGGTCAAGCATGTGAACCCCAAGGCGTCGGATGCCTTCCACTTCTTCCAGAGTGGACAGGCCAAAGTACAGCAGGGTGCGTGGCACTGTGGGTTGGGGGAAATGGGAGTGTCTCTTGCCCAGTCCTGACCTTGCCACCCCGGCTGCCTCATAGGCTTCCTGAAAGAAGGCTGTGAGCTCATCAATGAGGCTCTGAACCTGTTCAATAATGTTTATGGAGCCATGCACGTGGAGATCTGTGCTTGTTTGCGTCTTCTGGCCCGCCTCCACTACATCATGGGTGATTA
>JADRCC010541687.1:0-12067 GCA_019843855.1 Hylomyscus alleni
CCACAGAATCTACCTGATCCTAGCACTGAATCCACTTGGTTGATGAGATCAGAGCCCGCATGATCCAACCATCTCTGGAAAAGCCCTCACAGACACACCCAGAAATGTGCTTCCCTGACATTCTAGGTGTCTCTCAGTTTAGTCATAGTGACAGTAAGGGTAAGCAGCACAAGGAGTAATAAAGGTAGTTCGAGCTATAGCTGACTTACTAGAGTCCCAACACTTACCAACTGTGACTAGAGCAAGCGACTCAGCCCCTAAGTCTTTGTGTCCATATTTTTACCTGGGGATGACAATGATTCCTGCTTTATGGTGTTCCTGTGGAGATTAAAATGAAGTTCTAGTTTCCATTGTACTTATCATATTGTCTGGCTTATGGAAAATACTCTTTATATGTCTGTTGCTACCTCAAGCAAGGCTGTGAGGGAGGACATTGTGGTGGTTTGAATATGCTTGGGCCCAGGGAGTGGCACTATTAGGAGGTGTGGCCTTGTTGGAGTAGGTTTGGCCTTGTTGGATGAAGTGTGTCACTGTGGGGGTGGGCAATGAGACCTTCCTCCTAACCATGTTGAAGCCAGTCCTCTAGCAGCCTTCAGATGAAGATGTAGAACTCTCAGCTCCTCTTGCACCATGCCTGCCTGGACACTGTCAGGCTCCCACCTTCATGATAATGGGCTGAACCTCTGAACCTGTAAGCCAGCCCCAATTAAATGTTGTCCTTTTAAGAGTTGCCTTGGTCAAGGTGTCTGTTCACAGCAGTAAAACCCTAACTAAGAGCAGTCTGTTGTGTTCTTACTTATGCTAATGTTAGCACATTGTTTAGAAACAGTGGCCAGCCAGCTGAAAGAAAAGCAAAATGCCCAGGGTGGGTGGGTTCCAGTGGTGACTGTGAGCACTGTGCCTTAGTGTGGACCAGCCGGTCACAAGCTGTGTTAAATAGAAGCAACCAAATGCTAAGTGCACATTCATGCTAGATGGAGGAGGATCTCTATAGAGCTAGTCCTGATGTCCCAGTGTTAGTGGCTTCTATGGTAGATAACAACAGAGAAGCTTTGTTCTAATCTCACAAAATCAGTCAGGCACAAGACCCATAAGCTTGCACTGTAGCAATGCCAAGATCAAAAAAGGACTGCATTATTCAGGGCCCGTCTACAGTTTTGCAGTAACCACCTTTTGAAGTTCAGATCCCAGGGTTCCTCAGTTTGGCATGGCATTTGCTTCCTACTGTTTTTTCCGTGCTGAAACATCATTTCTGCTGTTCCCAAACAAGAGAAATTTGACACTTTTGTACAGCTTGACCAGGCTTGAAACTGCAGTTGATTTGATTGCTCAGCTGGTCAGATAAATGATCAGATTCAGACCTTGGCAGGGAACGCCCACAGGCCTGGCCGGCCCCCTCCCTGTGCTTCCTGAGAAAGAACACTTCATGACATCACCTGTGAAAGGTTCAGAGGAGGGTCTCCTAGAACCTGAACTTGTTTTCTTCCTGGGAGAAGGCAATGCATCTCCCAGCTCAGTGTTCTTCATGCCTGGGATTAAGGGCTGATAGAACAAACAAGCCATTAGCTTTGAAGCGTTCTGTAGGGTGTGGTCAGTCTTCCCCCTAAATTCTGGAAGACAGGCTTATGACGTGACTCACTCACAGTTAACAAGCCGTTTCTTCCAGGTTCCTTTGGCACGAGAGAACAGACTTCTAGAAAAGAATAGAAATAGGTGAGGGGTGAGAGGTCAAGAAACCAGGCCATGCACTGTGAACAGGCAAGCAAGCCCCATGTCTGCCTCCTGAGTTGGGGACAGGTACCCATCTCATCCATATCTGTGATTGTTACAGTGTTGTCCTAGCTGGTCACCTGTCTCAGAGCCTGTCCCTACATCATTCCTCTACACCGCAGATCATGTTCAGGTCTGATGCTTCTGTTTCAGACCCGCTGAGTAGCTTCTGAGATGACTGTCCTATGAAGCAGCCATGGGCACCCTCAGCAGCCCCGCCCTCTGGCTCCTCCTCTCCATCAGCCTCTGGCATGGGTTCTGGCCTCCTCCTGTACTGCTACTTCCTAGCTCTAGTGTTACAGTGTGCACAGCCCACAGAAAGTGGCTGGGTCCATCCCGCCATGATGCCTGGAGGCTGTCTTCACAGAAGGGTAGCTCTGTCCCCGTGACATGTGCAGATTGGGAGAGGAAACACACTACACAGATCATCACAGCCATAGTTGCATAATTAAGCTTTGTGACAAGGGCTGGGTGGTGCCCGGAGAGACACAGACCTGGGTAGAATGGCCCTTCTGTACGAACTGCATGTGGTTACATTTAAGCTGAAACCTAAGTAGGAAATCCGAGAAAGAGCTTGAGGCAGACCTTTCCATGGCCAGGTAGCAAAACAGAAAAAGGCAGAAAGCTAGAAAACAGTGAAGGTAGCAGGAATAGGTGGTCAGAGCTGCACCAGCTGCAAGTGGTGGTAGGGCGAGCCTGCACCTGCTGCAGGTGGTGGTAGGGCGAGCCTGCACCTGCTGCGGGTTCTTTCCAATCACACAAATTCATCAATCTTTCTGAACCCTGCAGGATAAGCATCTCCCTGTCCTCACACTGGACAGTGTGCTTAGCAACATGGAGAGGCTAGGTGGTGGGGCAAGATCAGGAGAATCATCAACTGGGTTCTCACCAACTGGGATCTGAACCCAGGTCACATGGATCCCTAGACCACATTAGGAGCACTACTGAGTTCTTAATTCAGTCAAGCCCTTTGTGGCTGGAGCCAGTAATGTGAGGCTAGAAGATAGATGCCAGGCCAGGGTGACCACCTAGGCAGGTTAGGGAATGCCATGATCTAATGCCATTTAGGGGACCCATCTGCTTGCTTGGGAGGACAGTAAGTTCAAGGGGAGATAAAGGGGGCCCTGCAAAGAGAGAAGTTACAGTAAATATGACATCAGTCATTGGGTCCCCCACCCCCACCCCCTTCCTTCCCAGCCCTTCATGTGCACCTTATGCCTGGCACCATGTCAGCTTCTGTTTGCAGCTCTCCTCTCCTTCACTGAGTTTCTGCAGGATCCAGGGAGATGTCATCTAGACCAATAAGTAGACTAAGGAACGGAAGAGAAATGTTTACAAAGATAGGAAGTTAGGTGCTTTACTGGGTGTGTTGGTCATGGGACTGTGGCAGAGTAAGCTATCAGTGGCTGATACCTCAAACAGAGTAATGTTCAGATAATACGAGGGGTCTATTATTAAATTTTCCATTTGCTTAATATCATGAGTGACCAAGATTATTCCTCGGCTCGACATTCTTAATGAGTCAAGAGGTCACTAGCTGGTGTAACAGCATTCCTACTCTGTCTGAGAGATCCTGGGAGTCTGCAGCTGCTGGAAGCCAGAGCCGTGTCTGGGATGGAGGATGGTTGCCTCTCTTGGATGTGCTCATGGCCTTTAGTGCCCTCATGGCCCAACATGAGAATACAGAGCCTCAATTTGGCTCAGGCACCGGTGTTCCAAGCATTCTTAACATCCCAGGCATCTAAAAACAAGCATCTTTGCTTCCACATGGCCAGGTCTCAGAGAGGTGCCCATTTCTTAGGACTCTGTCCGCATCGTCACTGAAACATACATGCTTCATAGGATGTATGGTATCATTAGTGTGCCATCAGATGGGTTCTCACCAACTGAATGAACACACTTGGTTCAAAACACAGAACAGGGCTTGGGGATCAATGGGAAAAGTGCTTGCTATGCAACCATGGGGACCTGAATTTGAGTCCTCAAAAGACACATAAAGGTGGGCATGGCAGCACACATCTGTCATCATGGTGTTCGTATGGAGAGATGGGAGGCAGAGATAGGAGAACCCCCAGGAGCTTGTAGGACAGCTAGCCTGGTTTACACAGTAGGGAACAACAAAATGGCACTGTGTCAAACAATACAGAAGATTAGGACTGACACCATGATTCTCTTATCTCTACATGCAGGTCATGGCCATACACATGACCAAATATGCACCCATGTCATACCCATCCCCCCCACACACACGCAAACCAACACTCCAGCCCAACCTCTTGGCATTCGTTTGTTGACTGTTGTGCCTCGTGAAGGTAATACATTTCATGATAGTGCCAGGAATTGATCCCAAGGCTCTGCGCATGCTAGACACACCTTGCACTGAGCAAGTCCCAGTCCCGTGGAGGTAGCATCTACCATCATTTTGGATACCCTGGAGTAGTGTTGCCTGGCTTTCTACCAGTGAAGTCATCAATGTATAGAGATGATTTAGACTTAAGGTGAAATTCATTTTTTAGTACCCCCCGTCCCCCAATACTCACTTGATGACATGTTGCCAGACAGAGCAGAAATGAGATGAGCGGAAAGTCTTTCACTAAAAGAAAGTAGTCCATCGAGAATTGCCCATGCTTGCACCAAGCCACGTTTCAAACTTTGGTCCTCACAGTGGTATTTGTAATTTGCTGCATTAACATATTGCTGCCTTGATTATTTTCCTCATCAGAGAAAGAATGCTTCTCCTCTTCTCCCAAGTAACTTTTCTAGCTCGGTGGCCTGGGAGCTTTCCCTGCAAAGGCCTCACAGTAAATGCTTTTGGCTTTGCAGACCATATGGTCTCTGTCTCAGCCACTGCGCTCTCTTGGGTGCAAAGCCAATCCCAGACGGTATGTTCTGAGGGAGTGTGGCTATCGTCCAGAAACCTGATTTATGGACCCAAAACATGATGTCCAAGGATTATCACTTGTCACAAGATGCTGTTCTAACTTTTAACATTTCAATCAGATCTGAGAAGAAATCTTTCAAAAGTTTTAAAACACTTGACATCCCAGGGAGACCGGGTAACATTTTCTTAGGAATCGTGGACCCACAGTCTCACTAAATACCGAAACTCGGACCTGGCCACTTGCTGTGTGTTCTTGGGCCAGTTGCCTCTTGGCTGGGCATCTGTTCCATGTCCTGTGGAGTGGTGATAAGGATCTTCAGATGGTCTCTGCAGGACAGCTGCTCTGGGACGCTCATGAGAAACCTCCAGTCTGGCCTGTCATAGAGAATCACAACAGGTCTGTGCTTGGGCTGTCATTTGTTAATGGCTTTGGAAATTATCCTTTATTGTGGTGTCCCCTCCACAGAGCTGCATCATGCCCCTAACACCTGCCAGCTAGTTTTCTAGTTTTTCTTTCTCCTCTGCTCATAGAAATGACCTCAGGCTTTCTGGACCAAGGCAGGGACCCCTCTGTCTAAATTCAAATAATTTTCTATTGCCCTCATGGACTCTGGGTCAGGAGCCATGACTTCACTTAGCCTGCCTTAACATCAGCTCTCAGCTCCATGACTAGCATTGGTGGGCTGCCAAAAATTGGCTGGTTGGCTGGTTAATATTATCTATACAAGGACTGGAAAGATGGCTCAGTTGTAAAGAGCACCAGCTGCTCTTGAGAAGGACCTGGGTTCAATTCCCAACACCTACATGGTATCCACAACCTTCTATAACTCTAGTTCCAAGAGATCTTATGGCCCCTTCTGACTTCCACAGGTATACACCTGGTATACAGACATACACACAGGCAAATCACTCATACATATAAGACAGAAATAAACTCTATGCATAGGAGAAGGCTACGTCAGCTCCTTGGATGGGCTCTTGAGAATGTGAGTCTTATAAAATGAAGCTGGTCAAGAGCATGGGGTGAAAGAAGTTCTTCTGAGAGTTCTGCTGAGAGTTTTAAGTGAACTAATACATTAGCATCTTGCACCCAGTCCAAGCAGAGAAAAAGTGCTTTGTGATTGTCTACTGCTGTTCTTTTTATTTTTGCTCAGTAAACATATCGCTCCTAGCATCCGGGGCTTGGTAGGGATGCTTGAGGTTCGAGGGTGTGTAGAGAACTGTGTTAGTCTGAGAAGTTACACATCCTTGCTGCCCTTAGGATGGGAAGATCTCAGGACAAGACTGCATGAAGTGAGGCTAGTTTGTGGTTTCTCACTGTTTTGTTTTTAAATAGCTCCAGGCAGCTCATCCTGGACTAGCCAATGTTCATAAACTTGCAAAGGTTCTGTAATGCAGGGGTTAAAAATGGCCTAGTCTGACCTAAAGCCACAGGTAATAGTTCTCAGGAGGCACTCTCAAAGGGGCATTGTCCCAGCTTCACATCTTCACAGAAATCAAATAACTCCTCGTTCAGTGTTTAGCTGAGTGAGCCAAAGTTTTGAGAAGTATCACATTTTCTCCATTAGGAGCAGAGAAAATTTATTTGAAGAAATAATGTTTAAAAATGAGTAGCTGGGCAGTGGTGGCACATACCTTTAATCCCAGCACTTGGGAGGCAGAGGCAGGTGGATTTCTGAGTTTGAGGCCAGCCTGGTCTACAGAGTGAGTTCCAGGACAGCCAGGCCTACACAGAGAAACCCTGTCTCAAAAAAAAAAAAAAAAAAAAAGTAATAATTTAGCAAGGATGGTGGGGGTCATGTGTGGTAAGGATGCTTTTTAAAAAATATGGTTTTGCCTTTTATGAAAGGAAGAGAGAATGCCTTAAGCTGTTATAATGTCTTGCCAACTTAAATTCTCTTCATTGTGAAGCTAAGGTTGCAGAAGTGCGTCATGAAGTTCTTAACCTGTGGGCTGAACCCCTTTGGAAGTAGAAAGACAACCCTTTCACAGGGGAGACCTAAGACCATAAGGAAACAAACATACTTGCATTACAATTCAGAGCAGGAGCAAAATTACACTTATGAAGTAACAACAAATAATTTTGCAGTTGGGGGTCACCACAATGTGAGGAACTGTATTAAAAGTCACGGCATGAGGAAGGCTGAGGAGTAGCTGAGGAAGGCTGAGGAGTAGCTGAGGAGTAGCTGAGGAAGGCTGAGGAGTAGCTGAGGAAGGCTGAGGAGTAGCTGAGGAAGGCTGAGGAGTAGCTGAGGAGTAGCTGAGGAAGGCTGAGGAGTAGCTGAGATGCGGCAGTGTGCACGGGAAGCAGCTGGTATTTGTGCTGTCAGTTGCCTTGATTGGTTTGGGTTTGAATTCTAATCAGAAATCTGTTGGATGAGCAGAAGGGAGCAGACACCACATGACCTCTCCTCTCTTCTGCATCCTTCCTCCTGTCCTCTCCCGGCTTGGCTTTCAGCAGAGATTAAGTGGAATATGAGCTAGTGGGCATCACAGTTTTCTAGGGCTAGTAGAACAAATTACTACAATCTAGTAGTTGCAAGCAATAGAAATCTGTCTATTTTCATATGTGTGTGTGTGGTATCTATAAATGCAGGGGCATACTTGTGTAAGTGTACATGTGTAGGTATACATGCATGTATACATATGTATGTGGATTGGGTGCAAAATGACATTAGGTGTCACCGTCCACTGTATTCACTGAGGCAGTCTCTCACAGAATCCAGGGCTTGATGATTCCAGCTAATCTAGCTTGCCCTAGGGACCCCATCCGCTTCCCACCCCCACCCCCAGCCCCCACAGTCCTGGGACTGTAGGATGCCACTGTGCCAGAGGATGCCAGACGGTTCTGGATCCTCATCTTGAAGGACATGTGTCTTTTGTCCAGTCATCCCTGTAGCCTGCAATCACTTTCCTTAGAATCTTGAAGCCAGCATCCAGAACCCACCTGTCAGTGGGCTACAGAACTTCTAACGTCTCTGGAGGAAGAGCTTGCTGGACTCTTCCAGTTTCTGGGAGCTCCGTGTTTCTTGGTCATGGAACATCATTCCGGTCTCTGCTTCCATCTTCCCCCGTATCGTTCCCGGCTGCAGATCTCCCCTCTTCTCCAGGGGACCAGCTTTGGCCTTAGAACCTGAAGCCATGGTGAGCAACCTTACATTCCTATTCAGTTATGTCTACAGAGGCCTTCGGTTATGTCTACAAAGCGACTACGTTTTGCCTGCTGTAGTAAACTTCACACATGTTTTAGTCAACACAAGCAGCTATCCGCTGGCAGACCCTCCCCAAACACGGAGTCCTGGCAGTCTGGGCAGAGAAGAGCTGCGGCGGAGAAGAAGCAGGCAGCTCCCCTGCTCTGATGCCCGCGACCCTGAGGCTTTTACAGTCTCACACTGTGGCTTCTCTAGAATGTCTGTCCCTCTGGGTCCATGAACAGAATGTGGGACAGTCTTAGAGCAAGCAAGATGCCCAGCTCACAGCAGGACCCCATCACATGTGGCTCCACCTGAACTCCTGTCACTCCCCACCCAGCATGAAACTTCTTACCCAGCAGCTATGGCGTATGACAACTCCCAGGTCTGTTTGGCGACTCCAGGCTAACGTGAGTTGGCCTTTCTGGATGGCATTTGCTGACTGAATGCATGTGACTTGATGTGAAGAGTTCCTCGGTTCCTGGCTCAGCGAAGGGACATTGTGGACCACTGCTGACACGCCTTGTTTATCCGACCAATAGAGGTCAGACCTGGTAAAACCTCTACTCCTACCCTGGGGTCGGCTGGGACAATAGCTACCCCTTTTCCATTTACATTCATCACCCAGCCCAACCCAAACAAATATGATTTGCTTTTAAAAAAAAATTCTGGATATTCAGGTAATGAGCAGGATAAAGATGATTTTCCATCCCCCAAAAATGTCTGTGTGTGTGTCTGTGTGTGTATGCGCACTTGTATAGGTGGTGTCCACACATGTGCGTGGAGGCCTGAGGTCAACCTGAAGGGTCACCCCTCAAATCTTATTGACCTTGTTGTATAAAACAGGGTCTCTCATTGACCTGGAACTTGCCATAAAGGCCACATAGGCTGGCCATCAAACCCCAGGGATCTTTCTTTACCCTCCTTCCTGGAACCAGGACTACAAGCATGTGCTACCATGCCCAGCTTTTATTCGTGCCTAGGAACTGAACTCACATACTCATACATGTAAAACAAACATTTTACAAACCAAACTCTCTCCCCAGCAGCCCTAAAGATCTTTTCAAATGCTAAGAAGAGAGTAAAGTTTAGCCAGCCACACTGCAGCAAACAGCACATTGTGCACAAGGATATTCCTCCATCCTTTCTTGGGTCAGGTGCTATTTTATCTTTCACAGTTTTAAAGAAGCTGCTCTGGCCCTGGCCAGTGAGAGGTTGGGCCTTTAGTGGCAGATGCAGAGGTCACGGTGAGGCTGAGTGATAGAACAGTCTTTTTGAGGCCATGGAGACTTTCACGAAGTTCTTCAGCAGCTTGCTTGCCAGAGGATTTGTGGTTTGCTACTGTCTGAAGCCAGGGATTCCCCTCTGGTAAAACTCTTCTGCTCCAGTCCTTCTCTATAGTAATCATCTTGCTCATTATTATAATAAATAGTAACCAAATATCCACAGCAGACCAGGCTCCACCAACACATGTGTGGGAAACACTGCCCCCACTAGGCAGGTATGGGCCGTAAACTCACGAGAACCTGGGCCCACGTGCAGATCCAGGTGAGGGATACCCATCCTGTTGTTTTGTTGCCATTAAGAATGGCTTTTGTGATTCTGGTCAGCAGTGGACATCTACTGAGGCAGCTGTAGATCTGGGCCAGCCTGGGATAGCAAAGGGGCAAGCTCTTGGACTGAAGTCATAGAATGTCACATCTAGAATCCCTGTCAACGCCGTGTTTGCTTTCTTCTCACAGTCCCACAAATCCATGCATGTGTGTGTAGATGACTAACTTACCCACCCCCGCTCTGGATTCTTCACCTTCCTGCTGGAGCAACCACTGTTCTGAACTCTGGCTAGGGCCTTAGATGCCTTCTCCACACATGCCAGAATTCCAGCCTTCTGTTACCATCTTGCTGTGTTGTGTTATACTTTGTGTTACTTGTATCAATCACATTCTACAAAATCTTTGGTAGCTTTTTTTATCTCAATGTTTTGAATATAAACTGTATCCAGCATTGGCTCCCATCTATTTCATTCACCTGCCTGGGTCTATGACAATCACACTTCTGCTTCTTTAAACAGGTGACAAGGAATAGTGGACTTTCATTCGCCTTGGACACATATTAGGAAGTTATCAAAATCGAGAACAGATTTAGGAAAGGAGTTTGCCGTCATAAGGTGTAATCTGGGCAGATCTTTTCCTTCTGCAATGGCTATTCTTAGTTGTCAACCTGACTACTGAAATTCAAAAATGGAGGGCACACCAGTGAAGGTTTTTGTTTTGCTTTCTTTTTTTATCGTTGTTTTTCTGTGTGATTTGAAGTAGGAAGATCCACTTCTAATCTGGATCTTGAGGCAAGAAGACATACCTTTAATTTGGGCCACACCTCCTGCTGGAAGCTTAGATAAGGATGTGGAAGGAGGAAGCTTCTACTCTCTGCCTGCTTGCCCTTGCCTTGCTAGCACATCCATTCCTTCACTGGCATTAGAGCCTACTTCTTCAGGAAGCCAGTGTCTGCTGAACCAGCTAAGACATCCAGCCATCCAACCATCCAGCTTCACAGACTACTGGATCCTTGGACTTCCTGTGTATGTATATATGTGTGTGTGTGTGTGTGTGTGAGTGTATGTGTGTGTGTGTGTGTGTGTGTGTGTGTGAGAGAGAGAGAGAGAGAGAGAGAGAGAGAGAGAGAGAGAGAGAGAGAGAGAGAGAGAGATTAATTCTATAAATCCTGCTACTCTACAGAATCCTGGCTATGCTAATATACCCACTGTGTTTGCCCAACACAGGAGGGACCACTTTACCCTCCACCACAGTGTGTGAAGATCTAAGATCTGTCTGCTTGATCACATCTCCACCAGTCAAAACTTTGATCAGATTGACCAAGTCGAAAGTTTCAACCTGACTTCTGTGAAATCCCAGGCACTTACCTCCCAGGGATGCCCTGAAGGCAAAGCAGCTCCCCCTATGTTCAGGGCTGCTATTTCTGGGATGGTTTATGTCATTGGCATACCCTCCTGCTCTACCTCCTCTTGTGGGGCACGAAGTGGAGGTGACCTTTTCTTACTGGCTGGTAGAAATCTGTTACCTTTATTGCTGCTCTTTTCTGTTGTCCTTTTTGAAAGGCGCTATGTACCCCTCTGGGCTGTGACATTTTCAAAGTTTTTTGTTTTTTGTTTTAAATAAAAGAAAAGTGAGGTCTAGGGAGGAACACGCAGAGCAGCTCTTTAAGGTCAACCTGCAGAGGTCCATTTGCTCATGGGGTGGGAAGCTCCTGAGCCCTCCCCCTATGGCTCCCTTCCTGCCAGAGCTCATCAGAATGGGAAAGAAATTTTCTGTCTTAGCTTTTGTCTTGCTTTTCCTTTTTAAGCACAGACTCTGGGGACATGCCTCTGTTGTCAGTTCTCTGCTCACTTATTCGTTTGGGACTTTGGGTCAGGAGTTGCCCAATCCAAAGCCACGGGTAGACACAGCTTGCCATTTCTGGTTCATTGTATAATTAATCTTATAAACCACAGAGGATTTAAGCTTATCAACACATGCCAGTACATGGATGGTTAGTCCTCTACCTAAATGTCTAGATAAACTTTCATAGTGCAGATGCAAACTTTTCATAATAAACCTTGCCAAAAAGTGTAACCTATCAAATACAGATGCTGTTGATATCTGGTCTATACCCCACTGTGATTTTCTAACACATCTGTGACTAAGTGACAGCCATATAATGAGATAACAGTAAATGTTTCAGATTATACACGCTTTATATACTAAACAACTTAGAAAACATTCTTTGGTAGTAAACACATTCCTACAGTGTCCTTTTCAATGGTTGCATAGTAATCCTTTGTATCTTGAAGATTTCCAGAGATCCTTTAGCATCAGATATATAAGGACTCTCTCTGTTTTGTTGTGCTGTCTCGAAGAGAACATTCTTATGCACGAATGTTTGTGACTACCCTGAATTTCTCCAAGAACTAGAATCGCTCGCTTATAACTGGCACACACCTCAGGATTGTTCCTGTCCTGGGTCGTTTTTATTGTCAATTTGAGGCAACCTAGAGTCCCATTGGAAGAAGGAAATTACTTGAAGAATTTCCTGATCAAAGTAGCCTGTGACAATATCTATGAGAGATTGTCTTAAGTGATGATTCATGATGTGGGAGAGCCAGCCCCCCACTATCTACAGCACCATCCCTAGGCTGGTGGGCCTGGGCTCTACAAACTAAAAAGCTAGC
>JADRCC010541707.1:0-10515 GCA_019843855.1 Hylomyscus alleni
GTGTATAAAGACCCAGTTACTAACACTTTACATAAGGACAAGAGATGACCTCAGTAATAGTTTCTTGATCTTGCAAAGTTTCTTTAAAAGTGGCAAGTGGTTGGCTGCCAGGTGTGGGGACCCATGCTTGGAACTCCAGCACTAGGGAGGCAGAGGCAAGAAGATTGCCATCTTAAGGCCAGCCTAAGCTACCTAGAGATCAGATCTTAAAAACAAAAGAGAGTGCCGGACGGTAGTGGCGCACGCCTTTAATCCCAGCACTTGGGAGGCAGAGGCAGGTGGATTTCTGAGTTCGAGGCCAGCCTGGTCTACAGAGTGAGTTCCAGGACAGCCAGGGCTATACAGAGAAATCCTGTCTCAAAAAACCAAAAATTGAATTGAGATGAAATTGAATTGAAATTGAAATGAAATTGAATTGAAAAATGGAATTGAATTATGAGGGGCTGGAGAGATGGCTCAGTGGTTAAGAATACTGACTGCTCTTCCAGGGGTCCTGAGTTCAATTCCTAGCCCCTGTATGGCAGCTTACAGTCATCTGTAATGGGATCTGGTTCCCCTCTTCTGGGATATCTGAAGACAGTGACAGTGTACTCACATACATAAAAGTAAATATCTTAAAAAAATAAATTGAATTATGAGGGGACTGGGCAATAGCTCAGTTGGCCAAGTGTTTGCTACACAAATAAGAAGAACTGAGTTCTAGCCCAATGCCCAGGTAAAAGCCCAGACACCGGAGATCCCTGGGACTTGCTGGAGGATTCCTGGTTCAGTGAGGGACCCAGTTACAACAAATAATGTAGAATGTACTAGAGGAAGGCATATAATGCTCACCTCTGGCTTCTACATGCACATGTGTACACACACAAATACACATGAAAATTAATTAAAAAAATAAAACAAAGAAATTGTTGTTTTTTTTTTTTTCCTAAGACAGGGTTTCTTTGTGTAGCCCTAAGATATCCTGGAACTAGCTCTATAGACCAGGCTGGCCTCAGACTCACAAAGATCCACCTTTCTGCCTCCTGAGTGCTGGGATTAGAGGTGTGTGCCACCACCACCTGGCAAGAAATTGAATTATTAATTATTATTATTATTGAATTATTAAGAGGAAAGGGAGTTCTTCCTCCCATATATGTATATATGTGTCTGCCTGTGAGCACTTCTCTCTCTCTCTCTCTCTCTCTCTCTCTCTCTGTCTGTCTCTCTCTCTGTGTATGTGTGTGTGTGTGTGTGTGTATATGTGTGTGTCTGTCTGTCTGTCTCTGTGTGTGTATATGTGTGACCCTGGGTTATAAAGTCCATGTGGATCAATATAGTAGAAAACCAGTAATAAATCTGAAAGTTAAATTATTCCCTGCATCTCAGGGGGACAATGCTTGTAAGAATGCTCAGGGACTTGGGGTGAGGCAGGTTAAATGTTGGTGTCTTTAGCAGATTGGCTATCCCTGTCTGAACCTGAAAATGCCTAAGATCCCTGGGCCGCAGAAGGCTGTGTTCATTGTTAAGGCATTGAAGTCTATCCAAACTAGATGACTGTGATTCATGGAATCTTCAAGGAAAACCAAGTATTCTTTAAAAAGAAAAAAAAACAACATAGTAACAGAGTTGGGAATTGCACATCTGTTCTTAAGAGTCTGGTTTTCATAATAAGGAACATGTGTTAATCACTACATCTTTTTTGAAAGCAAGGGGAAATTCTTCTTGGGCCGATGGAGGCTTGATTCCGGAAGGTGGGGCTGTGCAGATGAACAGGTGAGGTGAGTGCGGTGCCCTTTGCCTTCTTACCCAAGAAATGGTGAATTCCCACCTGCTGATTGTCACTCTGATTAGCGTAATAAAACCAAACTGGTGGATTGGGTCTAGCATTTGACACAATTGAATGGAGCAGGGGAAAAAAAAGGGGGGGGGGGGGGAGTACATCTAAATCGTAAGAAGTCTGTTTTGCAATCTTTATTATCGTTTTCCCTGAGTATACACACACTGGAGTGTACACACTTGTGATGTAAGAGAAACCTTTCTTGCACTTCCTCCATTTTTAGAGCATCAACTATAGAGATGATTTTAGTCTTCAACTGCACCGGGAAATCTGAACCCTTGTTGTAGGGATTAGGCCGATGCTCTGAGCTGGGGATACATCTAATTCAGAGAGTGTGCAGACTGACCCATGACACCTATGCCCCATGAGTGACCATGACCCATGACTGAACCATGACACCTATGACCTACTAGTCTGCTATGCTAAAGTCACATGGCACTTGTGTGATACAACTGCCCAAGCTGGTCCACTTTCCCGTCACAGAGCAGGAAGTCTTGCTTGTCCAGGTGTTTCAAGTATCTCCTACAACGAAATTAGGGATAGACGACAGTGTCACAGTTAGCCAATAGGTGACAATCCCTAAGGATTTGTGGGGTAAATTATCCGACTGAGCAGGCGACTGAGAAATAGTAAGGCAGAGCATTTAATGTTGCAACATTAGAGTTACAGATGGTCCTGAACATCTTGCGGGTCCTTACATGGTTGAATTCACCATAGGCTGTTCTTGGTTAAAGTGGACGGGGCTGAGTATGAACTCTCACTTCAAGTGTGTGGCTCATCTTAGCAGAAGACTGAGGCTGAGCTAACAGTAGAGTAACAGGAAGCAATCGTGGAAAAACGTACTCATTACTACAGAGCTCCTCCTGGTTTATCCTGGAAATGTGGATGCTTGAAAAGTACTTACATTACACAGCAAAAAATAATTTTCCATTAATGATGGCTATTTGAAAGCATTCATTTTAAAATTATTATTCTTTAATCATTTTTAATAGTCCAGTTGTTATCCCCCTCCTTGTCTGCCCTCTGACTCTTCCTCATCCCACTCTTCCTCCCCCCTCTACAAGAGGATGTCCCCACCCCACCAGACCTTCCCACTCCCTGGGGCCTCAAGTCTCTGGAGAATTAGGTAAATCTTCTCTCACGGAGGCCAGACCCTGTAGTCCTCTGCTGTATACATGTCAGGGGCCTCATATAAATTAGTGTATGCTGCCTGGTTGGTGGCTCAGTGTCTAAAGGATCTTGGGTCCAGGTTAGTTGAGACTGCTGGTCTTCCAATGGGATCACCCTCCTCCTCAGCTTCTTCCAGCCTTTCCTTAATTCAACCACAAGGGTCCCCGGCTTCCGTCCATTGGTTGGGTGTAAAGATCTGCCTCTGACACTTTCAGTGAAAGCACTCATTTTTAATGGCCCAAAGCAAATAGTCATTTTCTCCTCTGTCTGAGGTTGTGCTTTCAGCTCCTCTGGCAGTTTTCTTGCCGTTCTGGGTGCTCCCCTCCCTCCCTTGAGAGTGAGTTCAGGAATAGGAATGGCTTACAACAGCAGAAACATTTTATGTCGTGGAAGAATGGCAAATGTTCGTAGTCCACAGCCCTGTAGTTTCTTGTTCTGAATCGTGCTGAAGCTGGCTACACGAATGTAGTTAAAGCTTCTTTCTTCCATTGAGTGACACCAGACCTCCATCCTTTCTTTCCTTCCTTTTCTTCTTCTATAACACCCCATCAGCTAGACTCTCCCTGACCCATCCCCCCATCCTTATCCAGCATCAGCGTGCGGAGCCGCCCCTGGCTAGGGCACATTTCTCAGAAAGGCTAGCTGGACACTTCATAAGCTTTAGGACAAGCTGTGTGGATGGACTCTTTCTTTGTTCCATCTGAGGGCCGACACTCTAGTCTCTACTCTGTGCGGCTCTTCCTGTAGTCTCAGGCTGTTCTCCACATACCCTCTGCTCTCTCCTTCCTATAGAGAGCAAACTTTTTTATCATGCTTTTTAGCATGCTTTTTTATCACCATAGCAACTGCTGCCTGCTACTTCTTTGCTCTTTTTGAAGTTACTTTCTGGTTGAGAAGTTTATTTGCATAAAGTTATTGACTAGCAGGCTAAATGCTTCTAACGCCTGTATAAAGTTTGGTTTTATTTCCTTTCACAAGCCCTCAGTGTGGCTGTTTGCTGCATGGTATCTCCATGGTGGACACTTGAGGTATTCCCGTTGCCAATGAACCCTAGAGTGGCTCCCTCTTCCTAGGCCTCTGGATCCTTCTGTGTGAGGTGGAACATCACCTAGATACATGCTCCCAACCTGGAAAAAGTTCTTGACAGAATTGTGGGAGATAAAACCCTGCCACACTAACCCAATGAGGAGAACAATAAGTGACAAGTCACTATGAAAGGAACCTTGGGGGTGCTGTGAAAGTGATAGTTCTCACCTCCTCACCTCCTCACAGTGGTCACCAGGAAGAGCTCTAAGGACCTGTTTTCATGTCTACCATTACTGTCACAGTAGTTACTACTTTGTATATCGCTTGTTAAAATACTAGTCCAAACCAATATAATGGAGGAAAGCTTTGTTGTTCCCGAAGGTTGAAGCCGTAGTTTCTTAGCCCCTTGGTTTGAGTACCTGGCAGAGGATAGCTGCTTCTGTCAAGGGCAATCAGGAAGCAGTTAGTGGGACAGGAACCAGGAGTTAGCTTCAACCTTAAAAGGCCTGCCTGTCCCCAGTCATCTACTCTCTGCTGGTGCATCCTCACCTCCTGGAGGCCCTCCAGCCTCCTCAAACAGCGCCACTGACTGGAGAACAATTATTAGGACGAGTCCACGAGGAACGTTTCTTCTTCAAACCACAACAAGCATGGACAGGGGCTGGAGAGATCCTTAGTGGTTAAGAGCACTGGCTGCTCTTCCAGAGGTCCTGAGTTCAGTTACCAAGAACTTCATGGTAGTTCCCCACCATTGATAATGTCATCTTATACCCTCTTCTGGCATGCAGATGTATATGCAGATAGAGCACTCATATACATTACATAAATGAATAAATAAATCTAAAAAAAAAGCATGGATAGAAATGTCTAAAAGGCAGACACAGCACCCTGTCCAGCAAGGGAACATGCAAGGAGGTGGCATTTAATAATGTGGCCAGGGAATCGGAAGTCACTTCTGAAGTCATTGAGGCAGGAACCATAAAATCTCTGAGGCCATATGACTCATGACTTTCTTTTATAGTTTTGGTAGCAACTACATGGCTCATCCTACTTTAAGTACTCTCAAGGTCTGGGAAGTTACCTCTTCGTAGGAGTTCTTCCTCTGACTGTGTCCTAAGTAGACAGACCCTTGTTTTCTAAGCATCATCTTTAAAATACTGATTAGTATGTGTATAAGGTGTGTGTAGTAGGCGTGTGTGTGTTAGAGCATGCATTTGAAGATCAGAGGATAACTTGATGGAGTCTATTCTCTCCCACCATCTTTATGTGGACCCCAGGGATTGAACTTAGGTCACTGACCTTGGACGGCAAGTGCCTTTACCCATTGAGCCATCTCTAGGACTGCAAGTATCCTGTTTCTAAGGTCTGGCATTGTGTCAGCTTATTACTGGATGTCCATCCCCAGCAAGCGTACAAACATTTGATTTTGTGCAGCCATTATGAGGTGCTGGGAAGGAACGATGTGCCCAAGCAAGACTGTGGTAGTCAGTATCCAAGTACTGTTCTGCTGGCTGATGTCGTTATTCTCCGACCTACTCAGGAGACATCTGATAACTTACGTGTGTAGTGCTGCCCCTGTGGATGCCTCACAGAGTATCCGTGTTTCCCTTGATTCTAGACCTGGTACCACATCCAAGGAAGTGTATATAATCTATACTTGAAACCCACTCTGTAACCTTCCTGTTTCTAATCTCTTTCCCTCCTTACATGTGATGGTTAGCCCAATGGGCTTTTACCATTCTCATTCATTTATTTTTTTACTACATAGGTGTATATCCATGTGCTATGTGTAACACTGCTTTATGTATTTACTTTTAACTTTATGGAAGCAGTGTAATGTCTTCTCACCAGACTGCATGCATTTGCTTTCTAAATGTTTGAGATTTACATGTGTAATCCTACTCTATGATTTACGCTGCTGCACTTTAGGATATGAGAGGGTCATCAGCTATCCCTGCCATTGTTTACTGGTAAACTTGGATTGTCTCAGCTTCTCACTGCTGCAACCTTTACCAGGTCGAACACTTTGCATGCCTTTACTATGCGTGAATTTCTCTATGTATGCTTGTATAATTTCTGAATCATGTTATCTGTATTACGTTCAGTTTTTTTCCAGATTTTTATAAATTACACCTCAAAATAATTATGCCAATGTCAATAAATTATTTTATCAGTACTGTCTTTAAGTTACAATTCCAATAGCTTCACTAATGCTTCCATAGTTAAAAAAAATGCATGTGTTGTGGGAAATAATTAAAAACAACAATAACACTATCCTGCACTGTACCCTGCTACTACTCCCTGCCCAGGTAGTCTCACTGCCTCTTGGCTAGCCTGTCAGTCAGTGGTAATCCCAGCTCTGGTTCCCCTACCTCAGAACTGCTTGTACCTTCTCAGGCATCTACCCCCTGCGGCTAGCAGTGACAAATCCCCTTAACTCAGTAAATCAAAACTCTAGAAGCTTATAATTAACCAGTCAGATTTATATATCAATAATTTCTCAATTCACAAGATGCCCACACAATAATTTCAGAACCTATTGATAATGATACAAGCTGCCCACCTAGATTAGACAAGTTATCCCAATTATTCTGTCCCTTTATGATTTTCATGGCTACCTGTGACCATCTAAAGTCACGCGGAATCTGGATCATCTTCCTCTTCCTCCATCTTCCTTCCTTCTCTCTCCTCCTTGTCCTCTTTTCCCCCCTCTCCTCTTCTCCTGAAACTTTTCAGCTCCACCTTCCCTTCCACTGCCCAATGATAGGCCCTAGCCTTTATTTTACAAGTTAAAGTGGGGAGAAGGTTCACAAGAAGTCACCTGTGTACGTGATTCACTCCTTGCCTGCAGCCCCTCCTGGGAAAGTGGAATTAGCATCAAAATACAAACAATATCAGGACTGTCCACAACGTGTATGTGTGTACAGGTGTGTGTGTATGTGTGTGTATGTATGCACGCGTGTGCACATGCTCATGGGAAGGTCAGAGGAGATGACAGATGTCTTCCTCACTTGCCTTTAACCTTACTTTTTTGAAAGTCTTCCATTGTGTGTGTATGTGCTTATGGATACATATGTGCATGTAGGTGCATATGCCTGTGTGTAGAAACCAGAGGTTCCTGTTGGATGTCTTTCTCATAACTTTCTCAACTTCTTTCCTGTCTTACTTTCTTGAGACAGGGCTTCTCACTGAACCCGGAAGCTTGCTGATCTGGCTAGGCTGGCTGGCCAGCCAGCTCCAGGGGTGTACCTCTCTCCACCTCCCCAGCACTGATGGATTATAGCCTGTCTTAGTCAGGGTTTCTATTCCTGCACAAACATCATGACCATGAAGCCAGTTGGGGAGGAAAGCGTTTATTCGGCTTACTTCCACATGGCTGTTGATCAGAGGAAGTCAGGACTGGAACTCAAGCAGGTCAGAAAACAGGAGCTGATGCAGAGGCCATGGAGAGATGTTCCTTGCTGGCTTGCTTTCCCTGGCTTGCTCAGCCTGCTCTCTTATAGAACCCAAGACTTCCAGCCCAGGGATGGCACCACCCACAAGGAGCCCTACCCCCTTGATCACTAATTGAGAAAATGCTCCACAGCTGGATCTCATGGAGGCACTTCCCCAACTGAAGCTCCCTTCTCTGTGATAACTTCAGCCTGTGTCAAGTTGATACACCAAACCAGCCAGTACATAGCCCATGCTGCCATGCCCAGCTCTTCACACTCGTGCAGGAGATCTGAACTCAGATCTTCATGCTTGTATAGGAAGCATTTTACCAACCTAGCCATTTTGTTGATAAAAAAAAATAATTTCCTTTCAGATATTTTTATTACTCTCTGAACTCTTGTCTTTTTATCTTGTTTGAAGACCTTGACAGATCAAAGATGTCAGTAGGCAGGGACATTGTCAATGTTCAGAGGCGAAATCTTACATAGTTTCCTCTAGACCTCAAAACCAGATGGGTCTTCCTTCATGGCTGCAACAGTACTTTATCTGCCTGCATCTCTTTCACATTTACTACGGGCTGCTGCGTCTCACTCCTTTGTTTCCCTCCATGGGCTGATGAGCTCATCTTTGAGAGTGGGAAAGGTGTTAGCCATGCCTTGTGTGAGGTGATGGAGGAGGAATACTGTGGAAATACTTCAGTACCTGGTGCATCCTGGGACATTTTGTGGTTTGGAGTTGGAGTCACACTGGTATGTTCTTATTGTAGGCCGTTGGTCAGAGGCCAGGTGGCACTCTGGAAGAATCCTAGAACTCCATAAAATAAGGGACCTCAGTGATGAAACAATCAGCCCTGTTCACCTTTCTTAGAGAGAGAGAGGGAGAGGGAGGGGAGGGAGAGGGAGAGGGGCAGAAGGAAACCTTACACTATATGAGTATTTGGCTTACACATAAAGCTTCACATTCACTGCTTTGAGGGGTCTGCACAGTCCAGTGTTCTCACCTCATAAACTTGCCTGCTTCCTACTGTCACACAGCCCTGTCATTCTCTTCTGTAGCTCCCTTTGTGGCCCTTACCACCACTACTTGTAATTCCAAGCACACCGAATACGTGTATCTGCCAGTACAGTGTGAAGCCCCTCGGGGCCTTGGGTAAGACTATTCAGTCAATAATGGAATGAGTCAACTAGTCAGCCATCACTATTCTGTTAAATAAAACTAAAATTTATTTTCCATTTCATCAGTAGGTAGAGAAATTATCCTGAAGAACACTTATGTGTTTGCTAATGGAGATAAGTAAAGGCAACGGAGCTTTTTCAAAAGGTTATGGGAGGGACCTAGGGGAAGAGAATGAGAAAGAATACATGTACGAGGTGTCTAGGGGTGGTGCGTGCTTGTTGGTTGTTTATGAAAGATAAGGCAGGAGCTGGGTGGTGATAGCACACTCCTTTAATCCCAGCATTTGGGAGGGATTATAAAAAAAATAAAGACAAGTCAGGGATGTAAGATGTGCAGGGCACACCGGCATCTACAGCAGGCTATTTTCAAGGAAGAACTTGTGAATCTGATCTGATTATAACTTACTTCCCATCAATAGTGGGTATGCTTTAAGAACAATCCCATGCTTCGCTGTGAGACAATGGAAAGTGGCAATTCTGACCTCTAATTCTACAACAAAGGCTTTGAGAGCTCAGAGACCTGTATAGCTCTGGGGTTTACCCCTCCTCCCTCCAGAATTGTATGCAGCTTTCATGTTTTGTGAAAAGATCCCTTGTTGACTGATTGGTTGTGGTTATTGACATGTGTAAGGTAGACCCATCCATAAAACACGCTGTGTTTTTTCTGTGGGTTTGATTGCTGTAAATGTTTATATGGAGTTAATTCTCCAGAATACAGCTCTCTCGAATTAGAAGGAAAACAGTGGCTGAGCACTCTACATGATGAAGAAAAAAAGAGGCTGTTATCAATTACAGAGTCTAAAAGTATGGCTTCAGATAAAAGGATGACTTGTTATTTAATATGTCAGTCAATATTGGGAACAAACTCTGCTCGGTCGCATCTGGGTATGTTTCCTTAGTTCTAAAAGGAAAGAGGTGATCCAGGAACAGTGAGCTTGGAAGCAGAGCTGGATGAAAGAGAAAGGAGAAACATTGTATGAGAGGCTTCGTGTAACAGAGGATGCGGACTGGGAGAAGACATGGCCGTGGTCCTGAAGTGAACAAGGCTGGCTGAAGATGATCAGTCACTGTTAAATGTTCTGTTCAGTTATTTAAGTCCTAAATTGTTCCTGTTCCTACAGTCTTCTGTAAGGACAGGAGTCTTGTAAAAATCTCTCTCTCTCTCTCTCTCTCTCTCTCTCTCTCTCTCTCTCTCCCCCCCCCCCCCCTCTCTCTCTCTGTTATATGGATATGCTTACATGGGCATGTGTATAAGTGTGTGGTATGTGTACACATTGTGTGTGTAGAGGCCAGAGATCAGAGTTTGGCGTCTTCTTTTTTTGTTTGTTTGAGATAGGATTTCTCTGTAAAGCCCTGGCTGTCCTGGAACTCACTCTGTAGACCAGGCTGGCCTTGAGCTTAGAAATCTGCCTGTCTCTGCCTCCCAAGTGCTGGAATTAAAGGCATGAGCCACTACCGCCGCCGGGCTGGCATCTTCTTTAGTCACCCCTTACTTCATTTTTTGAGCTCACCCATTTGGCTTGGCTGGCTGGCCAGTTAGCACCACAGATTTCCTGTGTCTATCTCTTGAGTGCTGGAGGTACTGCTGTACCATGTTGTGTACGTTGGTGCTAGGGACCCAGTCAGGTCCTTGTTTGTGCAGCAAGTGCTTTATGAACTGAATCATCTCTCCAGTTCACTCCTTACTGTTTTAACCTGTTGCTAAGGGAGGAGCACTTGATGTCAAATACATTATCCTTCTGACCAGATAGTAGGAAAATGAGAGAAATGCATTTTCCATTTAGTGAGTTTCTATCTCAACATTCTGTCGTTTCTGGCATTATTTAGCTCCTGGATCTGAGACAGACTTTTATTATTATTATTATTATTATTATTATTATTATTATTATTATT
>JADRCC010541754.1:0-11268 GCA_019843855.1 Hylomyscus alleni
TCCACATTATATCATATCATCAAGGCACATATTTTACAAAGTCTTCAAATGAGTGCCAAAGAATTATATTTAAAAAACAAAAAGTAAACTTGTAGACATTTCACATGCTGGTTTGAAGTTTATAAAGAATTTTGCATCATTTCTGATTATGCAAACAGAGATTTCTGTATGACTGCCACATAGAGGAGATGCAGTTAAGGATAGGGTATGAGTATAAATCCCAAATTTATTTTTAAATAGAATGGATAGTGGAAATATAGTAAACTCAGGGCTCATTCAGCACTCAGGAGAGCTTATCGATATATTTGGGATTAGAAGCATTTTCCTAATAATAAATCATTAATAGGAAACTCCCCTTTGTATCACATTGCATCATTCTACACAAGTGGTGCAGTATTCTCTATCCTAGACATTTCAAAACTATGAGAAACACAGTCTCACTCACTTCTATATGATATATGCATAGACTTAAAAATGAATCAAAGTAATTGGATTACCTCACTCGGGACAATATTTTCTACTTCCATCAATTTGCCTGTGAATTTCATGAATTCATCGTTTTTAACAGATGAGTAGTACTCCATTGTGTAAACGTTCCATACTGTCCATTCCTCTGTGGAGGGACATCTAGGTTGTTTCCAGCTTCTGGCTATTATAAATATGGCTGCTCTGAACATAATAGAGCATGTGTCCTTATTACATGTTGGAGCATCTTTTGGGTATATGCCCAGGAGTGGTATTGCTGGGTCTTCTGGTAGTTCTATGTCCAATTTCCGGAGGGACTACCAAACTGGTTTCCAGAGTGGTTGTACCAGCTTGCAATCCCACCAGCAATGGAAGAGTATTCCTTTCTCCACATCCTCGCCAGCATCTGCTGTCACCTGAATTTTTGATCTTAGCCATTCTGACTGGTGTGAGGTGGAAACTTAGGGTTGTTTTGATTCGAATTTCCCTGATAACTAAGGATGTTGAACATTTCTTCAGGTGTTTCTCAGCCATTCGTTATTTGTCAGTTGAGAATTCTTTGTTTAGCTCTGTGCCCCATTTTTAATAGGGTTATATGGTTCTTTGGAGTCTAACTTCTTTTTTTTTTTTTTTGAGACAGAGTTTCACTGTATAGTCCTGGCTGCCCTGGAACTCACTCTGTAGACCAGGCTGGCCTCGAACTCAGAAATCTGCCTGTCTCTGCCTCCAAAGTGCTGAGATTAAAGGTGTGTGCCACCACCACTCAGGAGTCTAACTTCTTAATAACACACATGGTATACACTCACTGATAAGTGGATATTACCACAGGAGGTCAGAATACCAAAATACAATTCACAAACCACATGAAACTCAAGAAGAAGGAAGACCAAAATATGGATACTTCAGTCCTTCTTACAAGAAAGAACAAAATACCCATGGAAAGAGTTATAGAGACAAAGTGTGGAGCAAAGACTGAAAGAACAATCATGCAGAGACTGCCCCACCTGGGGATCCATCCCAAATACAGTCACCAAACCCAGACACTATTGTGGATACCAACAAGTGTTTGCTGACAGAAACCTGTTATAGCTGTCTCCTGAGATCTCTACCAGTGCCGGACAAATACAGAGATGGATGCTCACAGCAAACCACTGGACTGAGCACAGGGTTCCCAATAGAGGAGGTAGAGAAAGGACCCAAGTTGCTGAAGGGGTTTGCAGCCCCAAAGGAGGAACAACAATATGAACTAACTAGTATCCTCAGAGCTCCCAGGGACTAAACCACCAACCAAAGAGTACACATGGTGGGACTCATGGCTCCAGCTGCATATGTAGCAGAGGATGCCCAAGTCGGTCATCAATGGCAGGAGAGGCCCTTGGTCCTGTGAAGGTTCTATGCCTTCAGTGAAGAGGTCAGGAAGGGCCAGGAAGCTGGAGCAGGTGGGTGGATGAGCAGGGGGCAGAGAATAGGAGGTTTCTGTGGGGAAACCAGGAAGGGGATAACATTTGAAATGTAAATAAAGAAAATATCTAATAAAAAATTGAAAAACAAATGAATCAAAGTTAAGGTATTATGGATATAGGGGAGACAAGTTAATCATCACTGTATGGTGTAGAACCAGGGATGTGAATAACATCATTTTCTTAAAACTTTCTGGAAAAGTATCTCTTGCCTGAAGCTTTACCTGGAACTTCATACAAAATCAAGTTAAAAATTGCAATCTATATCTCCTGAGCATTTCAGTTCAAACAAATGTCACAAATCCTGGGAAGAAGTTTAAACCATTTTGAAAATATTGCAGAAAAGTAAATATTTTGAAGCTGACCTTCCTTCTTCCATGTATGTGTCTGAAGGACTTTCACAGTTTTTAAAGATCAGAGAATGTAATTTCATTAATACTCATGTACACCGAATACAGGTATCTTAACTAAAAACTAAGTAATAAAACCTGTAAATGACTTGAACTAACTCAGGGGCAGGGAGGGAAGGAGGATTTCACTTAAGTCCTTTATTAAAATTTCATTTTCTATGAATCTCATCATAATACTGGAGAGTGCTTGCCCATACAGTTAGAAAATGTACACTGTTATGATAATTTAGACATAGTCACTAGGTATCAGGTTACATATTATTCAACAGCGGGAGTTGACTCTGAAGCACTGTTCAGGCAGAAACTCTACCCTATCGGAGTTTAACATGACTGGTGAGGACAGCACGGCACGGGCATCTTAGTGTGCAGTGATGAGTGAGAGGCAGACACTTGAACATTATCCTCAATTCCTGTAAAGATAAAGGAGAGATGATTGTGATTGTGAAGCGTTCAGGTTCTGGTGAGGAGAGGTGTAGAGAAGGGGACTCAGGGGCCTTGGCAGCACTCCCCTCACTACCACAGGATACTCTGCTAACAGTGAAGCTTACAAAATGGCAAAACTCCAAATCTGTGTGCAAAATATGCAAGCTGAAGACAAAGCAATCATGACCTTCCCAGCAACCACATGGTGGCTCACAACCACCTGTAATGAGATCTGACGCCCTCTTCTGCTGCGTCTGAAGACAGCTACAGTGTGCTTAATTGTAATAATAAAGAAATGTTTGGGCCAGAGCAAGCAGGGACACTCAAAGTGAGCAGGGCCCAGCAAGGCTGACCTGAGCGAGCAGGGCCCAGCAAGGCCGACCTGAGCGAGCAGAGGTCCTAAAAAAACAAAAAAGTCAATTCCCAACAACCAGATGAAGGCTCAAAACTATCTGTACAGCTACAGTGTGTCCTCATATACATAAAATAAATAAATAAATCTTTTTTAAAAAAGACAAAGCAATCATAAATGTATAAATTATAAGTTAAAACTACAATTAAGAAAACAGAAGAAATGAAAAACTGATGTTTTCCCTATGATTCAAGATTTCCACCTGAACTAAAAACATTAACTAGCTTTGTTTATGATAACAAATCTCCAAACATCTTTTCTTTGATTGGTTACTTGCTGTCTTTTTATATACATGTCCTAAATATGTTCAGGTGAAAGTAAGCTGTATCACTATCCCCAATCTGCAGGACAACACTCCATTTACTCAAAGTGAACCATCTCACTGTCTTCTTTCCTTTTCAATATGTTCAGCTTACAGTAGACTTTTCATTGAAACAGTACTTAAGATTTGAAAAATACTTTGCTATTTTGGTCAAAGTTTTTAAGGAACTAGAGAAAAGCAAAAGAAGGAAACATACACACATATATATTTATATATATAATTATTATATAATATATATTTGATATGTAGGACAGAAATTAATTTGTTATTGACTTTATATAGTGTTGTGTAGCTATTTCCTCAGAAAAAAATCCCCTTCTAGAGAGAGAAGGAAGAGAAGGATGTTCCTGGAAGGAGTCGAATCCTAGAAGGCCCAGAAAATAAACAAAATCTCCGGAAGCTTCTGAAAGTTAAAAGACTCACAAAACTCCTCTCCCTTATTCCCAGAGGTTAAGTCGCTGGTAACAGTTGCTAGGGAAAGGAGAGAAAAGGCTCTCACCAGCACAACTACTTGCAAGCTGAGCAGGGAGCTCCTGACATACAGCTTTTATGAGTAATCACCCATTCGGGGATGGGCTGGTTGGTGATAGAGTTGGCTTCAAGTCACCCATCATTCTCCTGTAAGTCTTTTTAATTTTATTTTATTAGATATTTTCTTTATTTACATTTCAAATGATATCCCCTATCTTAGTTTCCTAAGTTTCCTCTAAAAAAAAAACCCTATTCCCTCCCAGTTTCCTCTACTCACTAACCCACTCTCTCTTACTTTCTGACCCTGGCATCCCCTCTACTGGGGCATAGAGCCTTCACAGGACCAAGAGCCTCTCCTCCCATTGATGACCAACTAGGCCATCCTCTGCCACATATGCAGCTGGGGCCAGGAGTCCTACCTTGTGTACTCTTTGTTTGGTGGTTTAGTCCCCAGGAGCTCTGAGGGGTACTATTTAGTTCATATTGTTGTTTGTCCTAAGGGGCTGCAAACCCTTCAGCTCCTTGGGTCCTTTCTCTAGCTCCTTCATTGGGGACCTTGTGCTCAGTCCAATAGATGGCTGTGAGTCTCTACTTCTGTATTAGTCAGGCATTGTCAGAGCCTCTCAGGACACAGATATATCAGGCTCCTCTCAGCCAGCACTTGCTGGCATCCACAATAGTGTCTGGGTTTGGTGATTGTATATGGGAAATATTCCCAGGTGGGGCAGCCTCTGGGAACTCAGTCAGCCTTCAGTCTCTGCTCCATACTTTGTCTTGGCAACTCCTTCCATGCGTATTTTGTTCCCCCTTTCAAGAAGGAGCAAAGTATTCACACTTTGGTCTTCCCACTTCTTGAGTTTCTTGTACTTTGCGGATTGTATTTTGGGTATTCTGAACTTCTGGGCTAATATCCACTTATCAGAGAGTGCATACCATGTATGTTCTTTTGTGATTGGATTAACTCACTCAGAATGATATCCTCCAGATCCATCCATCTCCGGAAGAATTTCGTAAATTCATTGTTTTTAATAACTGAGTACTGCTCCATTTTGTAAATGTACCACATTTTCTGAATCCATTCTTCTGTTGAGGGACATCTGTGTTCTTTCCTGCTTCTGGCTATTATAAATAAAGCTTCTATGAATATAGTGGATTATGTGTCCTTATTACATGTTGGAGCATCTTCTGGGTATATGCTCAGTAGTGGTGTAGCTGGGTCCTCAGGTAGTTCTATGTCTAATTTCCAGAGGAACTGCCAAACTGATTTCCAGAGTGGTTGTACCAGCTTGCAATCCCACCAGCAATGAAGGAGTGTTCCTCTTTCTCTACAACTTTGCCAGCATCTGCCGTCACCTGAATTTTTGATCTTAGCCATTTTGACTGGTGTGAGGTGGAATCTCAGGGTTGTTTTGATTTGCGTTTCCCTGATGGCTAAGGATGTCGAACATTTCTTTAGGTGCTTCTCAGTCATTCTGTATTCCGTAGTTGAGAATTCTTTGTTTGGCTCTATACCCCATTTTTAACAGGATTATTTGGTTTTCTAGAGTCTGGAAGTTCTTTCTTGCCCTACAAGTAACCCTAATAAACATTCTTGATCACTAAACTGGCCTTAGGTATACTTGTTTTTCTGTTTTTTGTTTTTTTTTTTTTAAATTGATTCCTTATCTTGGTTAAACCAGCATTTATTAATACTTCCCCTAAGAAAAGCCTTGTAACATATAAGTAAAAATTTCTTTCTGAATTTTTGATTGATAAGTATGTACAGATTTTAAGGATGTGAGACTAATTTCTCTGTTTTGTGTTATGTACCGAACTATTAGAAAGGCTTCAACAATACATTTTTCCATCTTAGGGTAATACTAGTTCATAGAGTAGTTATTGCTTTGGATCTTGAGGGAGCAAAATGGCAAAATAAAAAACAAAAAAGCATCCCAACACCATGAAGTTATTTGTACTTGGTATATATATGTTACAAAATTGTTTGGGAAGTTTTTACATATTTACCTTGCTGAACATATATATGAGAGAAAGGGTGAGTCTTTGTTTGAAAATAGTCATTGCTCAAATGAAAGATACTTTTTTTTTATTTTTTACAAAGAATAATAAATTGAACTGAGGTTAGGATTTGAAAAGACTACAGTTTGTTAAAATAAACAGTGAAACTCAGACCATGTGCCCAAGATGGTGAAACAAAGTCAGAAGTGATGCACTGGGCATCAGTAGTGACACAGCTGCCATAAGCAATGAAGAAACGGTATTTGCACCGCCTTTTCCTGTCTCTTTTATTTTAGCTTTTGATAGATGTATAATAATTATATTTTATAAGAATGCCAGTGGTGATGGAAGTGCTTCTCCTAATGCAGAGGCTGTAAAGCTATCAGAAGAGCTTTAAGCAAATGTTATCTGTTTTACAGAAGAAATCAATTACCCACAGATTGCTTAAACCAGGGACAGGCATGGTAAGGAATAAAATGTGCTAAGTAGAAAAGTTACAGCCATAAACATGGAGGAATTACATGATATATTGAAGCAATCACTTGTTCAATTTACCTTCAAAACTAAAACAAGTTCTTCTGCTTTGGAAATAAACATGAACCTCTTTTTGATGAGGGAACAATTTCCAACTCCATAGAGAAAGCACTGTATAAATTTTAGCCAGGAATAGTGCTATTAGGAACATACAACCAGGTCTTCAGAGATAAAGTATCTGACCTATTCAACATACTTATTTCAAAGTAGGTATCAGTTTATCTTCATCTTTCCACAATTCAGCATTATATAATTTTTCATATACACTTGGAATAAAAGTAGTCTGCCCGAAAATGCTCCACACATTACAACATACCTTTTATCTAGATCAAACAGCAAAATATGTCACCCAATGAAAAAGCTCCCTTGTACATGTAAATTCTAATTCTTGTAATTCTCCATTGACCCATACATTGTACTTGTGGTACTTAGAAATGCTATAGAGTAGACCTTTCCCAGACTTAATGACAAAAAAAAAAATGTTTCATTGAGTCCATGCTTGTTTGAACAGATACATCTTGGTGCATGTACTCTTGCATCTGAGGCAGACACAATTTTTAGCTCTTTCTCTATCATTCCTTGAGGAATCTTTTGACTGCCTAGTTAGAATTTTTAAGTGAACTATTTCAAATCACATATAACATAATAAAAGCTATTACCTAATATTGCAAAACAGACATCATTTTACCAGATGTGATTCCAAAGACATCACAACATAACCATCATGTGTTTGTTCATGTCATCACGTGCGATGACAGCCATGAAAAGAGATACCTGCCTAATGAAGAACTTGTTTTCTTTTTGCCTTTTTCATTTTTTAAGCTGAGAAGTTTTAGAAGAATTTCCTCACATGATATTTTAATAGAATCAGGAGTAATATACCAGCTGGTGAATGTCGCTTTTTTTAAAAAGAGATTCTAAAGGAGAATTCTATACTAATATAATTTCTTGGAAATTAAATATGTATAGTGAGGTTTAATGCAAGTCAGTTGTCCAAATGAGCAAGTGTTAATGATAAATTCAAAATACTATATTTTGGGAACATAGTTTAGTGACATTTTTAAGTAGAATTTTATTAGTACCCTACAACCCAGAAAATAGTACTGAGGAAATTCCCCAATGAGACTCAGAGCTGCTAATGCTATTTCCTCTGCAAATGATCAGGTTGATATACTGAGGATGTCCTGCTGCTTATTCACCACAGACCTTCCTGCAAGATAATGCATTCTGAAAATATGAACTTGAAGCTAAAATATTAAATATGCATTTCCTCCTCGTACAGGACATGTTGCAGTACCACATGCTGCTGGGGAGAATGACCCATAAGTGCTGGGTTTCTCTCCCCCTTTGCTCTTCTTTTCCTGAAACAGTTTAGTGCGGTGTGCAGTGAACCACATCAACAATGTGATTCAAGCTGTCTCCGTAGCTTCTTGGCAAAAGAAAGGGTAAACTATAAAACCCCCCTCCTACTGCTTTCAGCTCTTGCTTCCCACACTTTAACATTTTCTGTCACCTCTGGCGCTGTTACTGACCCATGCTAAGCTAAACTAAAGGATGATAAGTTTGCTGCCTTTGCCCTTGTCCTAAGGGGCTGCACATTATCCTATCAAGTATCAGTAGCCATTTTAGTGGGATATTTGTCAGCCCACGAAGGCCCTGGAACAAATGAAATGGGCAGCGAATTACAAAAATGTCATTCTTTAAAGGAAATGGATGAAGGCTTTTGTTCTCTAGTAATAAATAGATGCCATAGGCCTATAACACTATTTTTATATTAAATTTGACAGGGTTACTATTTCCAGTTCATTATGAGAACAGCTTGAAAACTATTTCTTTCTGTACTTTTAAAAATAACATAGTGCACCTTTCCTTTCCAGTAATAAATATAAACAATATGTAGTAATAGATCCAAGAAATCATAGATCTTGAAGAACTTCTAAATTTCATTAATGTTTACCTTTAAAAAATGTGCCAACATCATTTGGGAGGGTCATATGATTATAAATGGATTATATAAGAGGTACCTATGAATGGATTTTTAAAGTCTGATTTATACCTTTCCTCCTGTCTTTATAAATCACAAATATATGACTTCTGTTCTTCACTTTTCTCACACATTAGTTTTACAGGGCATTGTGATAAATATGCGATGGGCAAAGGTCTAGCAAAGGATAATAACTCAAGCCCTTAAATGAAAGCGTCAAAGTAAATCCTCTGTGCTTAGCAGCAGTATACAAGGGTCAAGATGACAATGTCCCAGACTAGAGAATAAAGTGTGTTTTAGCACCTTCGAGCCTCAGTACATTTGTTAATGTGGACACTTGGACTGGCAAGCAATCTTGACTTTGAAGTGGAACTTATGCAAGATAAATAATAAAAGATAACAAATTAGATTGTACCATATATTTGACAGTAAACTTAGATTTTATGATTTATTAAGTAACACCCTGGGAATATACAGAGTAGTTGTTAGCAATATCCAATATATAGTAGACATATTTTAGTAGCTTCTTCTATTAAGTAATTTTGGAGTTAAACTCTATTTCTGGTTAATATTTATTAAGCATATCCAGAAGATTGGTTAGTACATGTAGTTCATGGGAAATTTTAAATAAGTTTGACATATTTGCATATCAATAGACCATTACTAGTTATGATACACTGTGGATATTATTTAATAACATTTCTGATTATGTTTTAAAAGTCAGAGTGTAGAGTTTGCCTTAAGTTTCATGTCTATATGGCTGTATGTTGTCAGACCTAATAAACAAAAGTGCTCAAGACTGACTAAAGGATTTTTCAATTTAAGAAATCAAATGACTTAAAAATCAAACTCAGTACTATGTACTATCAGTGGAAACTAACATTTCAAAATGTGTGTGTGTGTGTGTATACACATTTCAATTTTTCTTTATTTCTCAACATAAAAACACACTCTAGTGTTTAGAAACCTGCTGGTTGTATAAGCTTTGGTATGGCAAGCAATCATACCAATAGATTGGTCACTAATAGAACCAATAGTCCAACACAGTATATCTAAGTGCATGGTTATGCATCTACTAATTTAACATATGAACTTAAGATCAAAGTTATTAAGACATATTTTCATCTCTGACTTGATCATTCTTATTACAAATCCTGAGTCTCCCACTGTCAATTCCTTTGTATCTTTTTTATCAATGGAAGCTATCTAATCATTATGAATTATTCAAGGAGTTAGATATATTTGTTTTTTACTGATATTTAAAAATAAAGCATACTCAACCTTCTTGAATTTTTCTACACTGGAAACAGACATATGGAACAAAAGTACTCTATTGGAAATCATTTCATTATGTAAAACTTTATTTTAAATTTGAGTTTCATCTCTGATCTTAAGACATTTTTCAAATTTTCTGGTTTCTTTTAAGGATCAAATACGAACGCCATTTTAAAATATATATATGCATTTAAATATATATATATATATATATATATGCACAATGGGTTTAAAGTCTCCTAATTTCAATAATATCTGATTTACTCCTTTTTATAAAGCTTATGGTATAAATAGATGCCTATACCCATTGGATGGTGGGAAATCTTATAAGAAGAACCCTTGGCTTTTCTTATAGGAAAGGAAATGACAATAAACGGAATGAGATACTGGCTATTTCTGGTTGTCAACTTAACTATATCTGAAATGAACTACAATCCAGAATTAGAAGGCTCACCTGTGGCCCTAATCTGGAGGCTAAGAGATACAAGTTTGCGACCTGAATCTTGGCATGGAGATCTTGAGGCATAGTGGCTATGAATCCCAGAAGATTAAGATAGGAAGATCTGCGAGTTCAAGGTCATCTGGGATTAAAGGTATGGTGGGACACACCTTTAATCTGGGCCACACCTTTTGCTGGAGACCTATATAAGAACATTGGAAGAAGGAAGGCTGGCTCTGCTTCACCTGCTTGCCTTTTGGGACCAAGCAACTGCTGGATCCTTTGACTTCCATTTACAGATACTGCCGACCATTGTTGGGAGTTGGACTACAAACTGTAAGTCATCAATAAATTCCTTTACTACATAGAGACTACCATAAGTTCTGTGACTCTAGAGAACCCTGACTAATACAAAATTGGTACCAGTATAGTGAGGTATTCCTGTGACAACCTGACCATGTTTTGGGGAGGACTGTGGAAGGACTTTGAAACTTTGAGCTTGAAGAGCCACTGATAGTTAAGAACTCTGTGGGATGTTCTGTAGGAGCTTGGAAGATCATGTAAAGAACTTTGTGGAGATGGAGTCCTGGCTTGTGAAATTTCAGAGGGAAGATTAAAGACTCTTATCAGGGTCATGTCGTTTTGATTGTGAAGATTCTGTGGTTCTGGTTAGCTGGGGCTGAAGTATCAGCTATGATTAACAAGATACCAAAACTACTAAAGTAAAACTTTGCATTACTGGGACTATTGGTGCTGGTTAGCTGGAGCTAAGAAATTAGCAGTGATTAAGAAGAGACCAGCATCACTGAGGTGACATCTTCTGGGAAGTGTTTTCTGAGAGCACAAAGAGGCTGTGTTCCAGAGATAACCAAGGTTGTACCTTGTGCTGCAGCAGGACTTGGTAATGTGTAAGAGTAACTCAGGTGGTGTTGGTTTTGAAGGCATGAAGGGGTCATGAAGAGCAGCTGAGGCTCATCACAGTGAGAGGCCACAGAAGGCCATTGGTGAAGGTACAGCCTCAGCTGCAATTGATGGCCCAGGACTGAAGGGGTCATGCAAGGGAGTTGAGGGTTGGCAC
>JADRCC010541771.1:0-18115 GCA_019843855.1 Hylomyscus alleni
CTCAATAAGAAGATTCTCTTTCAAAGCTACCCACATGCAAGTCTTAATGACTTAAGGAGCAGACAATTCTATAGACACCCTAAGTGACAAATAGTCTTAATTCAGAAATTAAAATACCAGGTGCAAGAAATCTGTTTTTACTTATGTTTTACAATAAGTACAATGAAACCAGAAACTTGATATTAATTTTTGCTTTTGCTAGAGAAGTTTACTGGGAGAGGGAATTGCTAGTATATGACTATGTTACTCCTTTATGTCTTTACTTGGAATTTGTGGCTCCATTAAATACAAGTTTTAACACCTGCCATGCTTAAAGGTAAAGAGAAGAGGGGACAGAAATGGCAATAGATTGGATGGATTTTAGTGCTACAACAAAAATAGAGCTTTGCTACTTGGAAAGCTGATTATACCTGCTCTAGGACACATTACAGGGTCTTCCTTGTAAATGTTACTTTCTTTTTCCAATTGTAATTGTCTTAGAGGCTTTTTACTAAATAAGCTCACCCTTTCTAGCTCTTTCTGAACTCTGGTTGGTTGATTCAACTCAGTTGCTCTGGCTTAATCTCTTCTCCAAACTGACTGATCCAAACTGACTTCTCTCAGCTTCTGATGAATTGTTCTGCTTTGCCTTAAACTAACTCTAGCAATCTATCAGCACTTTCTGGCTCCATCTCATTCTATGGCTCATTCTGTCTTCACCTGTGTCTACATTGTTCTTTCTGAAATCAATCTCTGTAAAACAAACTGCCTCTGAACTGAACTCAACCTAACTCAGCTACTGAATTGAACTGCTAAATTGAACTACTAAATTGAACTGTATTGTATAAAAACACCTGAACTTCCCCATCCTGTCAGTTCCTATGAGAGTTGAGCATATCCTATCTCTGACTCATTCTATCAAATCATTCTCTGATTCATCGTCTCATCTGCCCCTTAATTAGATGTCACTTTCAAACATGGTGTCTTCTTTTTATAAACCAACCTTACCTACAATTTTTTGGGATTAAAGGTGTATATCAAAAACATGGCTGTATTCGAACCAGAGAAGCCATGTTACTGAATTAAAATTATTCTATACTTCCCAGTCTATTTTCTCTTGTGAACAGCTCCACAGCTCCTGGTCTGTCTGAAGTTGTATATACAATGTTGCTGAAGCCTTTCTCCCACACCTTTTGACATAATTCTAAAGTAGCTGTTTTCTAACATCTTTTCTTCTGAGGTTTTCACTCACTGCCCTTGGAGAAATAGTCATTCATCCTATGCTTTTGAAGTTGGGTGTGGAGATCATTCCTTGAGCAACAATAGTTGAATATGATCACTGTCAATGCCAGTTGTATCAACCTCTGTAATTTATCCTGGAAGCCACAATGACATGTCATGTCCCTGACTTTGTAAAACTCGTATTTTCCTATGAAAACCTTTCCTAGATTTGGAATGGGAAGATTAGGATTTATTTCTTCTTTACTTTTAGTGTATGAGAAGCACTCATACAGCCATTGACTGGCCTCTCCTTCTACAGTGAAGTTGGTTGTGAATGTTACGCCCTAAAATATCAGTGGGTCCTGAGTTAGTGACCACTAAGTCACTGTTTCTCAGAGAAAATACAGAGTTGGATTGTTGATTCATTGACATTGAATTCACTGTCAATGAAATAGTAACTCATGCTTGAATGCAGCATACCCACAGCCAGTGATTACTCTGGAAGGAGGTGAGTCTTCTCATGTCAGACAGCTCAATGGCACGGTGTGCTACAAAATCAGCTTTACAAAATCAGAAAAGTCATCAGCAAAAAGCACAGACACAGAAAAGTGCCTAACACTAAACTTGCTGTCAAGAAGACCTTCTTGTACAAGATCTAAGCTGAAAAGGCTGGGAGCCACACAGTTGATGTCTCAGCTGGCAGTGTACAGATTGTCATTCAGATTTTCTCACTGATCTTCACATGTGCAATGGGACCACCAAAGGCAAATAATACTGATTTGGGAATTAGAAATACATTTTTGTGAATGAACAAGTCTGTGAATTTGGAACCCACGATGGACTACAAAATTGGACTACAAATATTTTCAATGCCCTGCTTTGTTTCGAATTTATGTTCTTAGACTAGCAGACATTTCAAAGTCAGTCATGAGGTCTTAGAGCCACTCCCTTGGCAGAACTGAACAAGACCTTTAGGAGCTTCACCCTAGAATCTGGACTCTGTTGTCCTTCACTGCTTCATAGAAATGTTTACAATTCAGTTGAAAATACAATTGAATGTGTATCAATTAGGTTATGATACTGCACAAACCAGAAACAACATCTAGATAACTTAAGGTAAAAATAGATTATTGGAAAAACACTGTGAAAAGCAGAACCCTGGAAAGACATAGGGCCTGAATTTTAAAAAGTGGCAAAGGAAACTGGACTGCAGCCAGTATCACTGTTTGAAAGGGGCTACAAGTTGTTCCTGCCAACGCCCACAGTTTAATGCACCGAAGTCTCATAAAGCCACCTGCTCACTAAAAAGAGTCTCTTCCTGCCTTATTAGGTTACTTGACAAACTCCAGAGGAGGTACCTCCTGGTGACTGGATTCAATTTTATGTACTCTGCACAATGGAGGCTATAAAAATAAGGACTGGGTAATTTTACTCTCTGTACTTAAGGGAGGGCCAATCTCACCAAGATTAATAAAGTGAGAAATTTGCCACATGTATAAGAGGGTGTAGATATTTAGCAGACAGAAAAATAAAGGATCCAGAGCACTGTTGCTTACTGAGGATTGGCAGACAATGCCAAAATCACCTCCTTAGGTTATACTTTCTTTCTATTGAAAGAGATCCCTGCAGAAAACCTTGAAAAATTTTCCTCATTACCTCTACTTGAATTTTCAAAAGAGGACAAACCTTTCCCATCAGAAGGTACCAGTGCCTAATCTTTAATTTGTCTGACAGATTTTATGATTTCTATTTAGTGGAATCATCTCATTTTTGTTTCCTTCACTACAGTTTGTCTTTATCTAGAGGCAACATAACATATAAATGTCCAACTTTTGATATAGTACTCCTGTTCAAGTTCAATGTCCAACAAGGACTACCATACTCATCCACTATTTATTATATTAACTGATCCTGAGATTCTTTTGGCCTTCTCATGATACCATATCATACTGTTACTTGCATTTAGACATGTTCACAAGGATTGCCAAAAGCCAGTCCTCCCACTAGGCCTTTAAACTTAATTATTTATTGATTCAAAACTTTACATTTAGCTCCAGTGTTTGCTGGAAAGCTAAATGTAATTTTAGGTCAGCAATCTGATTTTTTGAAATAACTTTGGATTTTAACTTTTGTATTTTCTGTGATTTCCAGGATTGTACTGTCTGTTACGTGGCCTGGGATTCCCTTTATATTTTTATCTAAGTAATTGGTCAATTATCAAATAGAAAAAAATTGCATTAAAGAGCTGTGACATTCCACTGAGTTTATGCTTCAAAGATGACACTTTCCAAATCACCTTACAACATCAACAGCTATCACTCTGAAGAGTACAGTCCTTAACAAGGCTCCTGAGGAATATACTTGTCTGCATTTGTTTTTCAGCTTCCTCTGGGTTGATTTGCCCTTTCTCTGTGTTCTGCATATGAGACATTGCAGATCTGATACACTTCCCAAGTTGTTCACCAACCTCTTATGTGAGACTCATGGGTTTCAGGAAAGCAGTAGCTCCCCAAAATATCTTTCTCTTAAACAGTGAGATTCTTCTACTGAGACTTCTCACGATTTTATTCTGCAATTTCACACACACTAGTTTCCCAGTTCCACCTGGTCCCTCTGTAGGCCTTTGCATGGACAAAGTGCACATTTGAAGGACAATAGTAGGAGCAGGAGGCCAGCATTCAGAGCATGTCCACTGTTTTAAATACTTGGCAATAGCCACAGTATGAGGTATGTTGTAATTTGAATGTGAAATATCCTCCATAGGCTTAAACCCTTGGCCTGTACTGGCTATTTGTCAAGGTTGTGGAACCATTGAGAAGGGGAGTCTGAATGAAGGAGGTGAGTCACTAGGGATGGTACTTTACACTCTGGCCCACTTCCTGTTCCTGCTGACTCTGCTACCTCAGTGCAGATACTTGTCCGAATAGTCCACCCACTTGCTGACCCAGAAGATAGGGATGCAAGCAGGATCCTCAGCCTCCTCTTGCCATACCAGTCCACGCTCTGAGGGCTTGGAGACATTGACACTGGTCAGCTGCTGTAGCAAGTCACTAAGGTGGCACTCGACAGCCTCATTTGTCTCCAGCACCACCAGTTCCTCTTTTTCCTGGGGATGGTCAGGCAGAGGGTTCTCCACGTCTTTATTGAGGACTGTGGGAGGCTTCCAGCTGCTGAGGTCCAGGCTGCTGGGAACTATTGAAAATCTTGGTGAGATGGTGAGGCAGCTCGAGCGGGGATGTAACCAGAAGTGAAGAACTCGTTATTGAGCAGCTCGTGAATGGTGGGGCGGGCAGTGGGGTCTGTCTGAAGCATCTTCTGGATGAAGGAGGCGGCCAATGGGTTGATGTGCTTGGGAATAATGTATTCATTTTTCTTGATCCGGAGATTGGTCTCTTTTAGGCATGAGGTCTCAAAGGATGGCTTGCCCACTAGCAAGATATAGATGATGTACCCGATGGACCACGCATCCACCTCAAAACTATGTCCCTTCTTGCTCAGCACCTCAGGAGCTATGTAGTTAGGAGTGCCATGCAAGGTCTTCTTTCATTTCCCTTCATATTCCACTTTGGTTGCCAGGTCAAAAGTACTAAGTGGTTGTCCCCGACCCCTACCCAGTCCTTTCCAGAATAGACATTTCCTTCTTTAATTTTTTTTTTAGTCAAGGATTTTTTCATAACTTTGATACAAGCAACCAATATAAAATATAATGCCTATTATACATTGAAAATCATTTAGTCTATATTACATTATATAGCTAAAGATATATTAACTTATCATAGAAAGGAATTGGTTTGTATATGAAATAAAAAAAAAAGAAAAGTTAGAAGTATTACTCTGTTAAGAAAATTAAAACCATGAGCATTTAAAATTTTCTTATATTATTTTAACCATTTCTGGAAGAGTTTTCCTCCAACTGCTGCATTTTCTTACTAAAATAACAAGAGCAACAATGCTAGTACCTTGTTTAATTATGCCTAATACATTGAGTAAGTATATTATTCCAAGAAAAAGTTAGTAAGGTGGGAAGATTAGTGTCACCATCAGAATGTGTTAAAGTATGCTAAGGGAAAAATGTTAGTTCATAAAAATGCTTTAATTTATGTGTTCATTGTGATGGAATCAACGGCGTTCAAATCAGGAAACACACTAGCCCAGACAGATGCACGTGTAAGAGGTTTAATAGGGAGAGAGAAGGGGGTAAAGCGGCACCGAAAGAGAGGAGGGAGAGAGAGAAAGAGAGATGGAGGAGTGTTCCCCGAATATATATGGGTTATGACGTAATACAGGTGAAGGTGGGGGCAGGGGACCGATGAATCTTGGGAATATAGTGACCATTGCTCTGGCAACAGGGCCCACCCATGCATCGCCACAGGCTTTCGTCCTGATGCTAACACATTGGCCATCAATCCTTAGAATAACTAAATAGAGTGTACATGATTTCTATGTACTAAATCTGAGCTCATACTCTGAATTTCAGATGGAGATATTAGAGAACAAAATTAGTCACATTGAAAGCAATGATAGTTTTGGGTCTTCAACAAATAGATGAAACATGAGGTATCAGGGAAATTCATAAGGAAATCTAGAGCACAAGGCACACCTGGGGAAAATCCACTGCCTTGGCAAACATTTCACATTGCTAAAGGGCTAGTCCTTTTCAAATTGTTCCATAAGTCTAGAAAACAATTATACCAGTGAGTTCTCAAATATGAAAAGCTGAACAAAGTTTTAACTCATTCTCACAGAAAATACATGCTTTTATACTGCTTGGACTTTGTAATAGATTTTTTAGTTGAAAAGGTTCCAATCAAGTTTCTTTAAGGATAATGCCTAATTGTCATTTGCATTGCTACTGAAGGTAATGGTGAGTTGTTTTGGGACTCATGCTTAGGTGATGTCACAAGACAGTTATTGCTAAAATCAATGTTATATTGTGAACATCTAAATTACGATTCTATGTTGTAGGAAAACTGAAAAACTGGAGGAAACAGCTTTTCATACTTATAAATAAAAAACTGTGCCTGTTTTGACAGCAAATAGTACAGACATTCAGTATAATTGAGTCTAACAGACTGTATTATTCTAACATAATTGATTGGTCCCGTGTGAGGGGAAAGCTAATTCTATACAGTAATTGAAATACTGATATAAAATTTAAATAGACTTGCACATGTTTTCCATTATGTGAATTGTTTACAAAGTTGAAAACAATGTTCAAGGAAGATGCAGCATGAAGGAGAAGTATGAGTTAAGTGATGGATTGGGATTTATCCTTTTGGAATTCAGCAAAGTGACCATCCTTTGCCTTGGAATAATACTTGAAGGACAGTTAATATTAGCATTTTGTCTAAGCTCCACCCAAGCTACCTGGCAATAACCAGATATGCCTGACTCACTATAAAAGGGGCGTGAGCCCACTCCTCTCTCTCTTGCTCTTACCTTCCTACTCTGTCCCCTTCCCCATTTCCTTCCCCCCTCCTTCTCCACATGCTCATGACTTACCTCTCCTTCTCTTCTCCGCCCCCACCCCCACCTTTCTCTGCATCTACTATCTTCTTACCTCCTCTCCCCATGCCCTGAATAAACTCTGTTCTATACTAACCATTGTGTGGCTGGTCTCTCAGAGGGACAGGATGACTCAGCATGGACCTGCAGAGGCACCCTTGTCCCCTCATACCTCACCACACTTCCATAAAACATCTCTTGTTCTTTTTATCTTTTTACAAACACATTAGTTAAGTCATAGGGGGAGAGGAGAGCTCCTGCATACTGCTGGGCTGCATGTATCTGATCAAGTATGTCTGAGAGCTTTATCCAAACCAACATCAACATTGATGTTAAGCTAAGTTCCCTGCTAGGTGGTTTGTGGGTGTTAGTAAACCTTATCCTCACAACTAAGCTATTAATCGCAGCTTAATTATTAATATTCTCCAAATTTTAAAGATAACAAAGTTAATGGTTATAATGTTAGATCTACTGGTCACATATAACAACTAGTAAATAACAGAGTTTAGATATTAGATAAAATTACTATATTCTCTGTACTATATTTTCTGTAAGTAGTCATATTATTGGTATCTATGTGAATATATATACACATAAATATAAATTCTTAATATATACATATATGCATATACATATTTATCCTTATATATTTTGCTATGATGAAGCTTTTGACTCTACCCAAGAAGTATGGCCATTGTAACTCTGATATTAACTGTCCACACAATCTTTTTATATCACTGGCTTTTAGTTTCTTCATATTTTCAAATTGGAACAATGTGTCACCAAATAATATTTGAAACTATTTGGGATTGTTGGCTTAGAGTAGATGTCAAGTTACCAAACAAGGCAAAGGCAATGAAAAACACTGCAGGAGAGAAAAATGGCTCCAATAGTTAAGCAAAGGAGTCCAGGAAGTTGTGCCTGGCTCCACCGGCATAGCATTATTTTTGATAGCAAGGAAAGGGCATGTGTGATTCAAATTTTATTTTATTTTAATATTTTTTTTTGTTATTTTATTGGATATTTTATTTACTTACATTTCAAATGTTAGCCCCTTTCCCAGTTTCCCGTCTGGGACAGCCCTACACCATCCTTCCTCCTCCTGCTTCTTTGAGGGTGCTCACCCACCCACCCAACCACCCACTCCGGCCTCCTCACCCTCGAAATTCTCTTACACTGGGGCATCTTCCCAGGACCAAGGGCCTCTTTTCCCATTGATGTCTGACAAGACCATCCTCTGCTATATATGCAGCTGGAGCCACAGGTCCCTCCATGTGTACTCTTTGGTTGATGGTTTAGTTCCTGAGAGCTCTGGGGTATCTGGATGGTTGATATTGTTTTTCTATGAGATACAAACCCCCTCAGCTCCTTCAGTCTTTTCTCTAACTCTTCCACTTGGGACCCCATGTTCAGTCCAATGATTGCCTGCAAGTATCTGCCTCTGTATTTGCCAGGCTGTGGAAGAGTCTTTCAGGAGACAGCTATATCAGGCTCCTGTCAGCAAGCACTTTTTGGCATCTGCAATAGTGTCTGGGTTTGGTGTCTGCACAGGATGGATCCCTAGGAGGGAGAGCTCTGGATGGCCTTTCCTTCAGTCTCTGCTCCACACTTTGTGTCAGTATTTCCTCCCGTGAGTATTTTGTTCCCCCTTCTAAGAAGGACTGAAGCATTCACACTTTGGTCTTCCTTTTTCTTGAAGTTTATATGGTTTTGATCTGTACATCATGTATAAACAGTGTCTGGTGACAAAGCGTGTTCTCCATCCTTCTTCCTTTTCTCTACCAAACTCTCCAGGGCACTGACAACTTTGAAAGTGGTAAGTAAAATTCAGAGGGTGACTAGAAAATAAATGGCCTTGTTGATAATTAAATACATCTGTAAATGTATTATCTGCTATAATGCTTTTCTAGAGCAGTGGTGAGAATAGATCACCAAGGCATTATTTTCTGGAATCAAGCAGTGACAGTTCTCTGTGTCTCTTACTTTGACTCAGATGAAACTAATTATAGGGGCTTGGGATTCAGCTGCCAGCCTGTAGTTTCTCTTTGCACCCCCTTCCTCCCAGTTCTGTGCATACATCACAGAGTCTGAGCAAAAAGTACTTTCAATAGAAATGCCAGGAAAACACTGTGTCTCATGGGATCCAAAAAAGCAAACAGAGCAAAAACCAACTTTATAGGAATCTCAGACCTAGACCTCTGGAGAACACTGGTAAATGGCCTGTGAGTACAACAAGGAGAAGATTCCTGCTTTCCAAGAGTGAGGCTTTGAGATGATATCTCTTGTCACGTTTGTGTTTTTAAAGAGAAAATATCCAGGACAACTTATCAAAATTGCACTGTCTTGAAGAAGTAGCTGGTTGTTTTAATGTTTTTGTTCAAATTGCAGTTGCAAATTTTCGCCTTATGAATGAAACACTGTTGAAAACACAGCAGCCCACCCCTTTGCTTCTCAGTAGTTTCTACTGCTGTGTTCACATGGTGGGAGAGCCTTAATCCATTTTTTTTCCCTGTAACTCAAGACATGTTTAATATTTTACAAAACCTCAGATTCCAAAGACTTAACCATCATCAATGTGAATTCAATGTTTGTACTTCTAAGCATATGGCTATTAATAGTTATGAAGTATGGAGCTGTGTTAGTTATATAGCTGATAGAGATGGCTCCTGATGTGGGAGTAGGGGAATCGGGAGAAGTTCCTGGGAGTGATGCTTACTTGGATATTTAAAGACACCAATTGCATATGAATACATAACCTGATTAAAAAAGAGATGAACACCAGTTTTCCCTCTTTTCTTCCTCACTGAGATGCAGTATGACCTCATGTTCTCCCACCATTTATCCCTTTAGTGATAGATCCTGCCCTCAAGTTGTGAGCCCAAATAAATCCTTGTTGTAGAAAATACTTAATCCCAATTTGGGGTTTCTACACTGCTGTGGTGGTTTGAATATACTTGGCCTAGGGAATGGCATTGTTAGGAGGTGTGACCTTGTTGGAGTAGGTGTGGTCTTATTGGAGGAAGTGTTTCACTGTTGGGGTGGGCTGTGAGACGTTCTCCCTAGCTTTCTGGAAGTCAGTCTTCTCCTAGCTGCCTTCAGAACAAGAGGAATAACTCTCAGCTCCTCCAGTGCCTTACCTGCCTAGATGCTGCCAGGCTTCCTGTCATAATGATAATTTACTGAACTTCTGAACCTCTAAGTAAGGGTCCTTTATAAGAGTTGCCTTGGTCATGATGTCTGCCTTTGGTAATTTAGTTCCTAAAAGTTTACAACATTGTTATTTACCATAAGCCTTTATCAGCACGAGAGCTGGGCAGATATCTATCCTCTATGCTATTAAAATCTATTTTCTATTGATAACCCTTAGTTACTACTTACTATGTTTTATCTAGGCTGCTCTTAAGTCCAATTGGTCAGCCCTCAGGGCCATGCTTCCTTGACTCCTAAGCCATAGTGTGTCCCTCCTCCATTCCTTATTTCCCTCCCTCATGGTTCTTTTCTGACCCTTAAACCTGGGAATCCTAATCCCCACCTATATCTCTTCTCAGTTATTGGCTGTCCACATCTTTATTCACCAATCAGAAATAATTTGGGGGCATAGCAACATTTGGGTCTATGTGCTGACTCTCTCCTCTTTGGGACAACCAAGTCTTGAAGATGCAGTATTAGCATTAAAATACAAGCAATATCAGGCCAACCCACTACAAGTCCTTCCTTTCTTAAGTTGCTTTTGCCAGATAGTTTGTCAAAGTAGGGAGAAAAAGTAAATAATAGAATTGACACATAAGTATATATTGGTATATATACTTACAGATTGATTTTAAAGAGTTGGTTTGTGCAGTTATCTGAACTAACAATCCAAATATCCATAGATTAAGCTTGTAAGTGTAGCATCACATAAAAGTTGTTTTTTCAGCTCTTAAATCTAAAACCCTTAGGACAAATTAGGAGGCTGAAAACTCAAGCAAACTTTCTCTGTGTAATACAGAATTCATCTTGGGGGTAACATCAGTTTTTACTCTTAAGTCTACAACTAACTACTGTCTCCCATGTTATGAAGATTAATCTACTTAAGTCAAATAATTGTAAATGATAATCACATAGGAAAAAGGCAACTTCAGCCATACTTAGGTTAGTGTTTGACTAAACAGTATGGCTTGGGCATGTTGACACATAAAATTAGGTATGACAGGAACTATTAGATTAATAGAATCACTTGTTTTGGATGGCTAACACTAGGCCCTGGTACTTCTGAAAAGGACTGAGAGCCAAGATTGAGCAAGGTCCTTAGGATCCTCTCTAAGTTAAAGTGGTCAATAGGAGGACTGAGATTGTATTACAAGCCAGACAAATCATACTCCATAGAATCCACTAGTCAGCATTGACTTGCGAGCCTATAAACATGCATATGGGAAAATTATAAAGTTTGATGTTAGCTGCAGAAAACTGGGTGGCAGGAATCCATCATGTAGGAATCCTGCTTTTATGATAATGACACATTGATCATGATGCTTAATTATATCTAGAAAGGAAGTCCACTGTTCATACCGCATTTAACATTTTACAAGAAACATGTTGTATTCAACTAAGCTCTGCTACATATCCTAGCGAAAAAGTTACTTATAAATTTGAAAAAATATTAAACTTGTAGCTTTGTTCTCTATTGGAAATATTTACACACACAGAAACACACACAGTGATATATATGAGTGTGGGAATATATGCAAATGTTCATGTGTGTTCATATCTATCATCTATCTATTATCTACCTCTGTCTATCTATCTATCATCCATCTCTATCTATCTATCTATCTATCTATCTATCTATCTATCTATCTATCTATCCATCTACCTATCATCTATTTATCATTTATCAATCCATATATCTTATCTAGGTATGCTCATAGAGAGAAAGAAAAATTTGTTATCAGAATTAGCTCATGTGATCAGTGTGGAAAGTTGAGAACTCACAGTCATTTTTAGCAAAGGGAGCTATAGTGGGGAAGGAACACAATGAGAGTAAGAACTGTAAGCTGAAACTCCATTGGAGGAATGCTTATACAGCATCCAAAGAACTTGATTTCTAATTTTAGCAAATAGATACTTAATAGACATTTCTTCCTTTCCATTCTTCTTTCCAAACCCATCCACATACCCCTCCCTACTCTTCTTCAAATTTGTGACCTCTTTTTTCATAAATTGTTATATAGAGTTTGAATACTATCTTTGAAAACCAGACTTAAGATGTCCAGCAATGTAAACACATACACAATTCTAAAACATGAAGAAGAAAAAGAAAATATTGAGAAACCGTTAATAATATAAATGACAAAAACAATAATGAATTTAACAATACACACAAAAGGGTCAGATTATGAAAACTAAAAGTTTACTTTACTAATACTTAAAGCCATGCATGTATACTATTTGAATTTATTGGCTAAATGAAGTTGATGTACTTGAAAAAATTCTATTGTACAAACATCAATGCACAAATTATGAACTGTATCACCAGAATAATCATTGTAAACTTCATAGATTACTGATTGAACATACTTTCTAATTACAAGTGACCTGAGCTGTTTCATACAGTTCCAATGTGATAGTATAGTACTGTGAACTTTCTAGAAAGCAGTTTGTCAATATGTTGTAAGAAGTTTAAATGATTTTATCTATTTATAGGGTTGTAACAATACATTTTGGCTCCTTTACTGAGTTCTTGTATCCACCACCCTTTCCCACCTCAATCCCCTCCAAACCCTAGAACAATAGGTAGATAAGAAAGAAATTTAGGGGTAAAAATTTAGAGTATTTCCTGGTGATTAGGGACAACAAGTTCCTTGGGGCAAGTAGAATCTTCATTAGCAGGATAACTCCAACAAGTAATCAGCAATCTAGCAAACGGCAAAAGGAGCAGGAACCTGCAGTGGCTGCTACCTCTCTCTGGGTTCTGGCATTACTACACTCTCTGAATAGTCCCTAGAATTCCAAACATGAGCTATCTTCACTTAGTATGCTCAAATCCCTGCCAGAGCAGGGATAAATCATAGTTAAATCATAGTTAGCTGCTATAGACAGATAAATCTGCTATAGCAGATAAATCATAGTTAGCTGCTATAGACAATCTGAAGCAGTCTCATATGCCACACCTGGGATTGAAACAAAAACATATTCCCATAACATTACTGGGTTTTAAAAGAAACTAAAATTCTCATACATAGTGTAATTCCACTTCTAGGAATCCATCATAAAGAATTCTGAAATATGGATATATATTTTTGCCAAAGTTGTTATCAAAATGTACAATTGAGAAGTTATTAAGATATAATATCTCTTTATGATAACATATAAGCCAGAAACTAAAATCATGTTTACAAAGATAATTTAGTGATATGAGAATATAATTTAACATAGTATGAAAAAATTGGTACCAGTGAGATAGCTGAGTTCTGAGAAGAGAGGGAGGAGTAGGAGGCACATGAGAATGAGAGGGTGGCAGATGGGCATAGAGCAAGAAAGGGAGAGATTCTGAATAAAATGAATAGAAAATATTTATCATTATCCTTTTGATTTTAGTTTGTTCTTATAATCATCTTTATTTTATTAATCCTTTAGAAATATTTGTATTTAAAATAAGGAAAATAAAATTGCTTTTTAAAAGCACATTTTCCCTAGAAATATTTAGTATTTATTTTAAGATTTTTTTCATCATTTCTAACTCCACCTTCTTCAAATACTTTCAATTTAGGTTAATTTTCTTGTGAATGGAAAGAAATCACATTGCCTGCATCAACTTTGAGTTCGGGTGTTAGTCAGTGCAAGTGCAAATGTAGAACCGACACATTGGCAGCAGTGGTAATTATCAAGAGACCTACATCAGTAAGGATAAACTTTGGAAAGATAGGTTGAAGTTGTGTTGTAGCCTGGACCCTTCCTCACAGATTCTGAAAGTCATCAGTGTATTCCCTGGTGTTCTTTGTTTAGAGAAGAATATACACAAAATTATCTATAAAGAGATGGTACATCAAATATTGGGTTAATTTACATCACCCATGGCCATCTTGCAGCCTGAATGGGCTCTCCTTGGATGACAAGGCACACACAGGCTGATCTTTTTCTGTGGTGTGCAAAGTTTATGTTATTTGATGACTACACATATAGACTTCCTTCACTTCAGTCTCTGCTCCTCTCATTGTCATGAACAATGAAGAAACAGCAAGGGTGCAAGAGTACAAATATGAGCAAGAGGGAAGCATTTTCCTCCTCATCACTCTTCAGTGATCTTGCAGACAGTGCTGGTCAATACTGACTATTGACACTGAAATAGAAAGCTAGTTGTTTGTGTTCCTTTATGAAAATGGATGCTGTGCTGGGGATGTAGCTTGTTCTGTAAAATAGTTACTCCTGAAGCACAAGAACTTAACTTCTGTCCCCCAAAATCCATGGCAAAAATAAAACCTGGCATGATAGTACACATATGTAATCTAAAAAATAAAGAGGCAGAGACAGGCAGAATTCTAATGCCCCTAACTACATAGTCTAGACAAATGGGTGAGTTACAGGTCAGTGAGAGATCCTGTCTCAATTCGGAATAAAGTTACACCAAACCAAACCAAACCTATGGTGGACAATGTCCTGAGGAACTGAAGATGCTATCTTGAGTTGACTTTGGGCTTCCATGTGTATGAACATGAATATACATGTGAATATCCCCATATGGAAATATAAATACATGGGTATATACACATATACATGTACACAGATGTAAAACATGAGTCTAATGCAGTATCATCAAGGGGCCAGATAGAAAATATACTAACAAGAACACATATAGATAAGTTGTCCCAAGGCCTCAGTAGAGTTGAAAGGAAAGAAAGAAATTAGATTCATGGCCAGGCTGACAAACTGACTGATTTAAGCAGCTGACACCCATGAAAGAGGTGAGACTTTCCATCTGTATAGAGTTCACAGTAAGTATGTCAAGCTTCTGAGAATATAAAGCTAAAGCACTGATAACAGGAAATATGCAGTTTACATGACAGACTTCAGAGGCAGCACAGAATACTTCTAATTCTGGTGATATTAAATGAAATCAGAAAAGAAACCAGAAAAGATTAAGGATAGAACCAGTCTGCTGAGAAGCATTAAGTAGAAATAAAAACAATCTGGGCTCAAAGTAATTCTTCATTTCTTAAGGGAAATGAGCTTCTCAGGTAGGACTATGAGGCAGGAACTATTCTCTGGGTGCCAAAAGGAGTGGGGAAATCATCTGACTCCTTGAGACTTAAGAAGATAGCTGGTAATTGGGATTCATCATCATAGCTGGTAACTGGGATTCATTCATCATCATCATCATTTGATACAGTATGTGAGATTTTGGTGTGTTTAACACTCATGTGTGCAAAGGGCATGTGCCTGGACAAAAGCAAAGAGAACAAGGTAGAAAGTGAAGAGACAATGGAGGAAGAGAGTCATAGGGAGCTCCAAGATACAGGAACACATCCAGCAGCAACCTGTTGTTCACATGTTGCGATTCCGCACCATCAAATGATTTTAGTCCCTTGCCTATTCAAGAAAACATTCCTTCCCTCAAGTACAAAGCAGAAAAACCCACAGTTACTCAATATTGTCATAATCATTTTTAGGTACAAAATTAGAAGAAAGAATAAAATAAACAGTGTTTTTCTGAGCAGATGTGCTATACTACTCTGTCTGGGAACAGCTGATACATGCAAGGGTCTAGACTAAAACCCAGTTCAAAAGTAATATTTTTGTTGGATCAAAGATTTATACCTAACATTGCCCTTAACTCCAAGGTTCAGTAACAAGTAGAAATCTGGTGTAACTTTCTAGTTCTGAGCAGCATTGTAAAGTCACAGGGGACAATGCTAAGCTCCAGAAGAGCTTTCCCATCTTGTCATCACATGTGTGAGTGTTTAAACTTGCTGGTTCTGAACTTCCAAATCTGCTCTCAAATTTTCCCATGTTTATGTCTGATCCCCATATGATAAGCAGCTGAGTTAAAGCAATGAGTCATCAGGCTTTCTTGATAAATCCTTTGTGCATTTGCCATCACTTTCATAAGTTGAACAAAGCTGCATTCGAAAATATCAAAGAACTCATATTTTTTTCTCATGAGTTCCCTCATTTCACTTATTTTTTGATGTTCTATGTAATCTCTTGAGATTCTGATTTGTTATTCATGCTTTCTATAGAATACTTTTACTTTGTCATTCTCTTGGAAATGTTTTTTTTCTGATGTCAGCATTCACTCTTTTGAGAGGTTCTACAACCACTATAACATTATCTTTTCACATCCAAGTCAAATATGTAAAATAACTTATTTGATGGATTTTTTTTTCTTGGTAGAAAAATACACATTTCTTGTTCAGACTTGATTACATTTAAGAAGCAAACACTAATTTTAATTACATAAACTAGTAATAAGAAATCAATATGTTTATATCCAAAAAATGCCTAGAGCCAAACTCAATCTAAGTTATTTTTAGTCTAGTCACTATGTTAATTATGTTAAATCCCATTTTCATGATGGGAATATTTCTGAATTAAATATTTTTTGTGTATTTCTGCTTTATCTTTAAATTAATGAAATATACAGTTATCCTTATTCACTTTACATTTTTTACTAAGTAACATATATCTTCGGAAAGTATTACTTGTTTTTAAGTATATATCTAATGCTGTGGAATACAAGGATATATGTCCTTACTCAGGCATATTCAGCGTAGTGTCACATAGAGTATAAAGAAGAAATTAGGTTGATTTAGAACAGTTAGGAGAAAGGGAGGGAGCAGCAGAGAGTAAAGGCAGTAGAAACAGTGAGACACAGAATCAGACAAGGACACAGACAGAGAAAGAGAGATGGAGATGAGGAAAAACTGGAAGAAGAAGAGAAAAAGGATTTGAAGAGAAATTTAAAGAACTAGTTAGCAAATTTTAAAATAATACTTTATCAATTATTTGAGAATCTTGAAGAATTTACTCCCTCTACTCTAAGATCCATTCCTACCTCCTTATAATTCAACTTTACATTCTCTCTCTCCTCCCTTTCTCCTCTCTCTTTCTCTCTCTCCCTCCTCTCTCTCTCCCTCCTCTCTCTCTCTCTCTCTCTCTCTCTCTCTCTCTCTCTCTCTCTCTCTCTCTCAAGCAGTTGAATCCAATTTGTAGTGCCGTGAGTGTGAGGCCTGCCTTGGGTGTGGTTGATATACTATCCAGGAAAACTGTCTCCCTTTCCCTATAGCTACTACTAAGTGCTAATAGCCCCTTACCTAAGAGATACCTGTCCACCTCCTCTACTCTGTGTGAAATTTGACTGGCTTCTGTTTATACAATCTTGTACATGTAAAACAATCAGTATGAGTTCATGTGTTTCATCATCCTGTTGTGTCTAGAAACCATTGCTTTCTTGAAGTCATTCATCACCTCTGGATCTTCTAACCTTTTTATCATCTCTTTCTCAAAGACTCCAGAGACTTGATAGGGAAAGGTGTGACATAAATATCTTCACAATCTCTCATCATCTCCCTGTTGGCCATTGTTTGGTTCAGAGTTAAAGTGCCATCAACTGAAAGTAGAAGCTTCTCTGATGAGGGCTGAAACATGCAGTGAGCTAGATATTTATTAATAAGTCATTAGGACTTATTGTAAATCTATGTCTACTTATCAGACTAATAATAGTAACTTCTCCCCACAGGGCCTATCTAGTCACCATTTCTAGGTTTTATTAACACTGATGGATATGGGTTCTATGGAACAGGACTTAAATCCAAGCAGAAGGTGCTTGTCATATCATACATGACAATATTACACATGAGATCCATGTTTATTTTTATCCTCTGGTATTATACATTGTATCTTTGATAAGTTTGTTTATTTTTTGTAACCTTTGTATACAAAATAGCAATATTACTTTAAAGGGTGATATTCAGGGTGGTCCAAGAACAGTTTTGATATTTTGATATTTAGTATATAGCATCTCAATCTTAGCTTAACGATAACATGACAATGACAATATCTAATGAGAAGAATGAAAGTCTACCATATTTTGTATATTATTCCTTACTTTGAGCAAGGAAAATTAAATATCACTATCATACTATACTCCAAATCATTCTAATTATCAAATTAGATTGTTTCTAGTTTATTTGGAGTCTAGAATAGGCCTGTGTTTTCAGTATGGATATATGACTAAAATCCCTTATTACCTTTTTCAGTATTCTAGACATGTTTTAAGTAGTGTTTGTTGCTTGTGCCTATTCTATCAGTGGAAAGAAAACAGACTGTTGTTAGTAATGAGATAATTTTATGGGATCATATAAAGTAGTAAACATGATTTATCTTACTGCTAATACCAGATGATAATGGGGAAATTCTATTTACAGCAAGAGCA
>JADRCC010541796.1:0-10732 GCA_019843855.1 Hylomyscus alleni
AAAAAAAAAAAAAAACAAACTGGTGGCCCAATATTTCTTCCTGATTTCACTGAGACTCCAGGTGAACAGAAGTTTACCTTGTGTGCTGACATTCATAGATCCAGTTACTTTTGGAGAACTAGTCCCCAATAGACTTCTCCATTATGAGAGACATCCAGTGAATTGTGCCAAATGCCTCCATTTTTAAAACATTTTTGGTTTTTTCTATGTTTGGTGTGCATATGTTGCTCATGGATCTATGACTGTGGTATGTTAGATGCTGCAGGCATGTGAATATGCAAGCGCACGTGCCCATGTGCACTTCATGAGTATTCAGGAGGAGACCAGAGTGTTTCCTCTGTCACTCTGTATCTTATTCCGTCAAGTCAGAGTCTCTCACCTCTTTGGCTAGGTTGACTGCTCAGCAGGCTACCAGGATCTACAAGCTTCTACCCTCTCTTGGTACCATGTGGAACCATGCTCATTTTTCTGTATGGCTGCTGGGGATCTGAACTCTGGTCCTCATATTTATAGAGCAAATGTTCTTATCCACTGAGACATCTTCCCTCCCTACCTCTGATACTTTCTTAGCCATTCATTTGTTAAGATTCTGATACATATCTCATAATTACTCTTTTATATGAAACCTTTGGTCTTTGCCTTTTCCTTGCTAAGTCTAGTGTAAGAACAAGGCATTTCACAGATTACATTCCTTAAATGATCAAAGAAACTAACTCTAGAAAAATGGGACAAAAATTAAAACCCTCTTAGAAAACAAAATAGCTTGGAAATTAAGGGGATAAATTGAAACACTTGGCTCTGAATGATTGTAAACGCACCTGTAAAGTAACAGGTCTAGGGATACAGAGAGCAAAATCAATGGGGAAAATTGGTTAAAGTGATCACTCTCCTCAACACTGGAATATAACAGAAGGGTGAAAGAAGTTTGAGGTGCCCTGGCAGAATCCTGCCAATACCATAACTCATTAAGGAATGAGTATTCCAAAGGAAATGATGGTCCCCAGCATACTGAGGATAGACACTGATCATCTATGCTCCTTACAACACCCTTCGGCAGCCTAGCAAGTCACAAGGATATAATCTACAGGTAGAAAAGTAAATCCTGGAAAAGCATTCTCTACTCAAAAGACAACGTGTGAGTCCATCCTATGAAGGTGAGCATGCAGTGTAATGTAATGAGCTAACAGGTCAGAGGGTAACCAGGAAAGGCCTCAGGAGGGTTAAGGTTAGGCTTAGGCTTTAGACTTAGGCTTTAGGCTTTAGGCTTTAGGCTTTGGGCTTTGGGCTTTGGGCTTTGGGCTTTAGACTTAGGCTTAGGCTTAGGCTTAGGTTTAGGTTTAGGTTTAGGCTTAAGGTTTATAGTTAGGCTTAGGTTTAGGCTTAGGGTTTAGGGTTAGGGTTAGTAAGCAAAAGAATCTGTCAATCAAAGTTTATGTGCAACTTCTCAGAATTAGTGTTCCATGTCTCCTACACTTTCAATGCAAGAGTGGGGGCTGAGAAAGCAAAGTCCCCTGGGTAGACATCCAGAGCTGTCATCTACAGAATAGGTTTGACAACAGAAGCAGATGCATCATGCCATCTCTGACCTTTCCTGGCACTTGGTGTCTTTGGTCATTTAACAATAGTAGAAGTTCCTTCTTTGCATGACAGCACGGAACCAGAAAGTCAATGTGCAAGCTTACCTTGCAGAGAAGCCTGAATAATCCACTGGAGACATTGCAATGATTTCATTGCCTTAAAATTTTTTATTGAAATACTAAAAATTCTCTAACCATTGGTTTTAAATGTGTAGGTCATTGAAAAAAACTAATTCTGATCAGTATTTGTTTAGTCCTATGTCATTTAAAACTTAAAAGCATTGAAAATTAGAATATTTTCTTTCTTTGCAAAAATTTAAAAGCATCTTGAACTGGGCTCCCTTTTTCCTGCACTGTAAATATGAAGTGAGCGTCTCTTCTAAGCTTTGACAAATTGTCATTCCAAGTTTGAGTCAGCTTCTAGAATCTTATCTTCTGTACATTCATTGTTGTGAAATATCTCCAAAGTTTCTTTAACATCAAGGCATGTGTGAATGTGTGTGTGTGTGCACGCGGGTGCTGGTGTCACTTCCCCTGGACTCTGTCAACATCTCTGTCATGCCCATTTCCCTCCCTTTACGTGGTGAGTCCATTTCCACCAAGTTCCTAGCTGACTTTTGGGGGTGTCTCAAAGGGCAGGTTGTGACTCCCATTCAGGTCAGTAGCAGTAAATCATTTACCTCAAACCTAAAATTCTCTTTTCTTTTTCCAGTAAGTAAAAGGCTGCTTCTTCACAAGGACTGTAACTAATAGAAAGGACTGAAGGGAATAGCCAGAGGGAGAAGCCAGAGGCCCAGTCTGGTGTTCTAGCCTCTTTTACCCAGTTGTGCTAGAAACTAATTGTGGATGCTAGACAGTATCTTGTGTATATAGTGGCCATGGGGAGTGGAGGAGAAGCCCTCAGGATGGAGTAGTTAAAAGCTATTTATCATCTACACTTTAACTATGCTGGCCGACACTGGCTTTGGCATCTGCAGAACTCTTAATCCATAATGGATAACACATGGAGCTCAGCATTATGAAAAAGCATACCATTCTCCTGCTTTAGTGTATAGATCTGAGGAAAACACCTTTTAAGTGAAATTGAACCAAACATCTGTCTGGCTCCCAGCTGAAAAGTACAGAATGTACTGTGCAAACTAATCAAACTTCATAACCCTGCTGTGACCTTGTCATTTCCTAACAGCATGTCCCTCCCAGAGCTGTCACTTATTGGAAACTCATCTGTGACTGTTCTCTATACTGCTTAGAATAGAATGGAAGTCTCACAGAATACATTTGACTCAGAACATGAGACAGCATGAAGCACATGTACACATGACACATTATGCCTTTCTCAAACACTCCCATACACTTGTACAAATCTGAAACAAAAGGAAGAGAAGATATGGCTCATTGGTCAAGTTGCACACAATGCATTTGATTAAGTGAAATCCTTTATCTACATGTTCTTAGAAACACACAACAGATTTCATCTGACAAAAGAGATTATTATTATTAATTATTAATTATTTTACAGGAAACAAAGGTGATCTAGTGGCACAATGGGACATAAGACAAAACTGTAATATAAAATCTGTACAAGAGATCATAAAAGCTACACTCGCTTCTTAAGCCTGTGCTGTCCTCAGATAGTCACCTCATCAGACTGTATGGTATGTGTGCATATGTTTGCACAGGCACATGTGTGGAGATACAGAGATGCTCCCATAGGGACTGTAGAGTCAGCGAGGGTGTAGAGATGGGGGTGCATTTGTTTCAGGGAGAGGGAGTCACAAGAAGAACAGTGGAGGCAGTGATAGGACTTACACCTGGGGCAGCGGCATAGCAAATAGCTGACCTCAAGAATAGATTCTAGTCTTTCCTTTCACTGCTACATCTGCAGCCAGGAGTATGTTCAGGCTTCAGAAGAGGTTTGCTTCTAGTGTCTTCCACTGTGATAAAAATGTCTGGTTAGACTGAAATGAGACCAAGAAATTGCCAATGTCAATTCCTGTCAACAGATGAAAGATGGGCTGATCATCCAGGCTCAATACTGGAAAACTGCCTTGGCTTAATGGAAGGACGGGAATATAGGCATAGGAAAGCAATGCTCAAATGCCCAAGAAGATGACCTGGATGACAAAGATGTGGATCCTGGGCCAGTTTTTCAGGAGATACTGTGAATCTGAGAAGAGTGGCTTCCATATGTGTCACAGCCTATCCCTAGGGTCAAAAGGAATATATTAAAAAACAAGCAGGTTCCAATGGATCATATCCACAAGCTGAAGGCCGACGAGACCTGAAAGAAGCTCATGGTTAACCAGGCTAGGGCTCACAGGTCTAAAACCAAAGAAGCACAAATGTGCCCGGAGGAGCACCCACCTCCAGGCAAAGAAGAAGGACACCATCAAGACTCTGTCCAAGGAGGAAGAGACAAAGAATAAAACTTCCTTCATATCTGTATCCAGTGTCCTGGTGTGGCCTCATGTGGATCAGCCATTAAAACAAAACCAACCTTTGTCTGTTGCCCTCTTTTTAGAAAGAGAAGTAGAGGGAGAGGGAAAGAGGAAGGAAGACGAAGAGGGAGAGAGAGAGAGAATAGATTCTAGGTTTGAGAGTATATAGATAATGAGTCCTGTGTCACTAGAGTTTGAATGTTAAGTTCCATTAAAGGCCTACTTCTTATTTTAAAAGCATCGCCCTAGAGCAGTAAAGCATGCATTTGGAGCTATTTTGATGGTGGTGATTGTGGTCACAGTAGAGAGTCTGTGGTAGTGGTGAGAATGGTTGTGATGCTGATTGTTGTAGTTGTGGTGATGTTTGTGCTGGTTGGAGGTCATGGTAGAGGTCATGATAGTGGTGGTGGTCATAACAATGCTCATTGTGGCTGTGGGCATGATTGTGGCTGGGGTGGTCATGGTCATAGTAGTGGTGGCAGTGGCAGTAGTTGTCATGATGGCAGTCATGCTTGTGCTGGTGAGTATGGTTAGGGCTGTGATTGTTGGCATTGTAGTGATGACAGTAGTAAGTGTGGCAGTGGTAGTTGTGATGGTAGTAGTAGTACTGGTCATGGTGCTGGTAGTTACAGTCTTCATGGAGGTGGTGATGACAATGGTTGTGGTAGACAAGGTGGTAATGGTATTTATAGTGGTAGCGAGTTGTGGTAGTGGTGGTCATTGTCATAGTAATAGTGGTGATGACAGTCATGGAGATGGTGGTGATGGTAGTAACTGTAGTCATGGTGGTCATGATGGGAATGGTGACTATGGTTTGGCTTAGGCAGTTTTTATTGTCTTTTCTAAGTGGGGTTATGGTTCTAATACTCTCTTGCTGGTCATAATACCACAACCTTGTCCCAGAGTAGGGGAGGGAGGTGAAGGGAAGGTAAATAACTCCAACAGGGTCACACAACCTTCTGACACTGAACCCTCTTCTCTCTCTGCCCTACATTTACTTCTTGCCTGTTATTGGAAAGAAAAAGAAGAACCCATTGGCTCTGACAAAATGCTCAAAATCTGCTGTTACAAGGCCCAATGTTGGCTTCTCTTGATAGACACAGCTTTCCCTCACTGAACTGCTAGCAGAGAATAAAACCGTGATGAGCCACCCAAGCTTTGGAGGGCTTCCAGAAGCTTTTCAGTCCTTCTGGCCAGGCACTCTGGGCTCTGATTTGTACTATGCTTCCCAAGAGAGGTCACACCAGAACACTTGTCTCTGGCTTCATTATGACACTGATATGTCCACTTCAACACAGCCGCTCGTCCCCAGGACACAGGCCTTTCTAGTCCTGAGTCAAATCTGTGGGCTCCTGCACCCTAAAAAAACAATCAGATCTTTCCACTGCTAGACTGCACCAAGAACTTGGCTAACATTAGTTGGATATGCAGTAGCAAGTGGAATGTCCCCTGTGGCCCTCAGCTTCTTTTTTGGCTCTGTCATAAGCTGAGTTACAGTCCAGAGTGACCTGCCTTTTCTCTACTTTTCTTTTTCCCTCTTTCATTTTTGCTGTAGTTTGTTTTGGTTTAGTTTGGTATTTCTTAGAGTTTATTTTTAAACTTAGAGTAAAATTAACTCTTTTTTGGTAGGTGTTTGAGTTTTAACAGATACCCACTCATGAAACAACCACTATTAGCTAAATACAGATAACTCTTTGCTTCTAAATTGTTCCTCTTGTTCACTCTCAATATGTCTACCAGCTGCTGATGGTTCTCTGTAACTTGGCCTGGACTCCAGTGTCATACAGATATACATGTATGTAACTAGCCTTTCCAGTCAGGACCCTGCCCCATAACACACTGCAATGCATGAACAATTCATTGCTGAAAACCATTTGGATATGCCTTATAACACATGATTATGAATAATATCCATAAATATTTGCATGTAAGTTTGCTACAAACATTTTTGTTTCTGTTTGGTTAGGATTGATGGATCCTGGGGTAAGTGCATGTTTAATTAAGAAACTTCCAAAAGTGCTTTTCAAAGAGACTGCAATATTTTGCATTTCTACCAGCAGTATGTGGGAGTCTGCACTGTCCCATGCCTCACTGACACCAGATGTGGTCAAGGCTTCTCTCTTCTCAGTCAGTCTTTCCCTAAAAGTAATCAGTTAGGAAGCTGCTTAGCTAAAGAACTGCATGGTAAAAGGCAGAGGGCACAGGTGCAGTATGCTCAGATCCACAAGGAACCTGAAGGCTTGACAAGTTATTGGCAGCAAGGAGCATCAGAGATGCGCATCCAGCCTGGGCTGTTGCCTAGATAAATGCCTTCATTCTGCCCTCTGGACCTTCATATATTTCTCAGAGCCGTGGAAGAAGCTCCCACGTAAGCGTCACATAACAGATGGTAGCAACCACAGAGATCGTTAATGAAGCCAGGACCACTCTGTGTCCAGAAAGAGCCAACAGATCAAAGATAGATTGCAGAGCAAATTCTAAAATGGCAGTTCCAGTCTTTGAGGAAACCGCTAACTGCCTGGAGCTGGAGTTACCTGTGGTTGTGAGCCACCTGATGTCAGCGCTGGAAACTGAACCCCAATCCTCTGCAAGAGCAGCAAGCATTTCTAACTGCCTGTCATTTCTCCAGCCTTCCAACTCTAAGAATCATGAAGATCTTTTAGACTCTTACGGGGAAAAGTAAAGAAATAAGAGCAAAAACAAACAAAAACAAAAAACCCAATAACAAAACCAACCATTTTAAGTCTCTCCTTAGACCCTGGGTAAGACCCATTCCATTCACCGGCTGCTAGTCATTACCCCAGCTCTTGTCCAAGCAGAAGAGAACTCAGGTCTCTTCAAAGAGAGGAGTATTGAAGCGTTTATGAGCAATTTTTTTCTAAGTCGTACCACCTAACATTGCACAGTTATCTCAACATACACAGAAACAAAACCTCGTTGCCATGTAATTGAGCACTGATCCTCCACCATGTGACTTTGGGAATGTTTTGCCTATCTGACCTCCAGGGTGAGAGTTTGGATGTGTTTGGTTTTGTTTCTGACAGATCTGATGTTCAATCTGCTTCAGCCTCCCTTGCTGGGATTAGAGCATCACCACCACACCCTGTTAGGAATTTAGATCTGGAGTCTGTGGGACTCTTTCCTTTTTGGATTCTGAGGTCCATGATTTTATCCAAGTGGGGCAGAGCACTAGTTTCTTTGATATCCCCTCTTTGGATGGATTCACATTTCTTTCCAGCTGTGGCTTAAGGCAGCATATTCCAACAAGTTCTCCTATTCATCTTTTTCCTCATTAAAACTTCAATCAGCTCAGGTCTGGTTGTACGAACTTGTAACAAACAAAATCCCTGTTTGTTAATGGTAAACTAACTTGCCTTGATTGGCTCATTGAATAGTATATGTACAGTGAATATCCCCAAGAGCTGCAGGAAGACTACAAGGGATGGAGCTATTTACTTCAAGTCTTGTATGCCTGCCCTGCTTTTGATGAGCAAGATCCAGAGAAACTCTCCCTCAACAACACTGGGCTCGTGGACCACACTGAATCTTGTGATTCCCTGAGGTTTCATCCTGTTGCTGGAGGAGCTGGAGCCTAGCTGGTGCATCTCGCTAGCTGCATGTCTTGAGCAAAGAAGTCACCCTCCCTTAACTGTCAATGCCTAGGGCTTAGCTTTGCATGTGACATCTTTCCCAAATTAAATTATAAACCTAAAACATCCCTCCTTGGATCCAAAACAAAATGACAGATGCAAACACATTGAAACCTTCAAAAATTTTTAGACGCATACACAGAACAAGTCCTTAGATTATCCTAACTGTGACCCCACAACTGTCCTTTGGCAGCTGTTACTGAGTAGCCCTCTGCCTTGGGCCATCACATCCTGGTGATCTCACAGCTGGAAGCTACACAGTCAAACATCCATCCTCGGGAGAGTACTTTAACAGCAGCTGAAGGGCTCCGCGGCCTGGCCTGCCTTTAGGACTACAGGTCCTCTCCCTCTCCTACTCTATCCCTCTCCCTCGCTCTTTCCCTCCCCCTCCTTCATCTCTCTATATATATCTTCTCTCCTCCAAAATTGGCCTTTAATGTGAAGACTCTCATTTCTACACTGGACTTTGTTAAACAAAAAAAAACAAAAAAAAAAACAAACTGAAATAACCTCCATCAGAAGAAGGAACAGAGCCTCCGAGGAACGCCTAAGAGCACGAATCTAGGAGAAAGAAGCCCACCCCAGGAACACGGATGACACTGGGCATCTTTAAGTCAGTTACTGCACAATAGAAAGTGATCACATTTTTATAGGATTCTAAGTTCAACTGCTACTCTTCACTGAGGTCTACTCACCTCCTTCCCTAGCCTTGGGCCTCTCTGTGTCCTGATCCCTCCCCCCAGATTCTTGCATAGAGTTCACTTCTCCTCCATCCCAACCCACCCCCACTCAGGAATGATTAGGGTGGTCCACAGTACTGACTTGGGAATCTTTACAGGCTGAGAAACCTTCAAACACTACAGGAAAAAAATGACAAAAGGTATCATTCTCAGACCAAACAAGCATTGGGCCATATCTTTGGTCCAGGAAGGCCACTTTGATGCCTAACTTCTCCTGCTGCTCCATCACCTCCCAATGCCTCCCTGCTGGAGAAGTGACCCAGAGCATACCTGTCCCCACCTAACCCCAGGCAGGGCCCAACGCAATAGACACAGAGCAAGCCAGAGAGCCAACTGGTCACAAAATCAGTGAACAAAAATAGCATAAACCAGACCAGGGATGTCTAACCTACCATTGCAGATCTCAAGGGATCATGGGTAGAATGAAGGAAGGTTGTTAGTTTCCACAAAGCTTTCATTTCTCCCTCAAAGGATAAATATCAACAGTATCCCTTAGTGTTGTTTAGTAGTATCTGTGACCTTATTACAAAACAAACAAACAACAACAACAAAACTATAGGCATTTTAGCAACTCATTTTAGTTGCCACCACAAAAATTCCAGAATGTCATCTTTATGCAGCACTGTATTGACAGGACAAGAGTTATCAGACACCCTTGTAAAGTTGATCTCATGCATCGTTTAATAGGTAGATCTATCACTATACTCCATTTCGAAATCAGTGACTGTCTCAATAACATACTCTCCTTGGCAATCCTGTATGTATTGTTTTTAAATTTAAAAAAAAAAAACTAAACATCTGCAGATGTCAAAAGGTTCACAATAAAAAATAATGCTAAGAACTCTTTGGTTAGAGTAATATATGAATTTCTATCTGCCAATCCTTGCTGGGCTATTTAATCCCTACAGCTAGGGCCAACTCTGTTTAAATACATTTTACAGAGAAGACAAGAAGTTCAAGAGTTCAATGGTTCACCATGTCGCTCTTGTTACAAGTTCTGCTTTGGACTTGGACTATGAACTTCCTGTAAGTAGATTGCTGCCTGCTCTATGGTTCCTCTGTGACTGAGATCTTACCTTGCTACTGGGCTGTTGCTATGAGAAACTTTAAATGTCTTCTGGAAGTGTTAACAGCCAAGGACTCTTACCCAATATGTTGGGAGGGTTGTTGTGTTGACCTTGTTTATTTCCACAGAAATTCCTGATGCTGAGTTGCTGCCAAGAGACATTTCTTGTTGAATCATGAAACGAGAGCAGTCTCTTCCTGGATAAAATTCCAGTCTTTTGCACATGGGTAGCAACATTGTGCTTCATATGCACAGTTACCTTATTTACCTTTTCTGCCCAAGGGTCCCAAAGGAGTGGATGGTCAGGGTCTCACGCAAAGTACAAAAATCTAATAAACCGGTGTGTCTTCCTCTGAGATATTTGAGCATTATTAGAATATCTAGAGAAAAAGACCAAAACAAGTTATAAAATTGCATTTTAATTGTTAAATGATAATGTGGTCCTAGATAACCAAAACTGAAAAAATATAAACTCTAATATAATGCTTTCTATATGCAAAGATTTGTCTCTAGAGGAACCACAGGTTTGGAAAAAATCTTATTATCTCTGTAAAGATTCCCTCCTTCTACAAGACCTAAGAAAGAAATCAGGAGTCATAGATGCAAACATCACCAACAGAATACAAGAGATAGAAGAGAGAATCTCAGGTGAAACTGTCCCACAGTTTCACAAACCTGGGTTCTCTCTCGAAAGGAGGAAAATGCCTGAAAAACAGAGTTTGAGAACAAAAGGACACGAAGCCAAGTTGCATCCCAATCAAGGCTTCCCACTTTACTTTTTGGGCTTCAGTATTTATAGGAAAGCGAAATTGGATCTCTAGGTTACAGTGACATTTGCATAACATAAACAATTTGGGAAGAGTCAGGAAAGAGTCAAGGAAAGTCAGGTATCTTGAGGGCAGCTCTTGAGGGCGGCGGCCCAGGACTGCTTGCAGATCTCTGCTCCAGGGAGAGGCCAGAGGCACAGCACGAGGTGGGTGAGGAGGCCAAGAGCAGATGTCCCCAAGCAGTCAGTCCCTTCACACCCAACAATGTCCCCAGTCAGCACATGGGCCATTCAGCAGGTCTCAAAGGCGGAACTCAGAGCAGTCCTTTGTTTTAGGGACAGCAGGAGTGATCTGGCTGTCTCCAGACTCCCAGCAACCACATGGTGGCTCACAACCATCTGTAATGAGATCTGATGCCCTCTTCTGGTGTGTCTAAGGACAGCTATAGTGTACTTATAATAAATAAATAAACAAATAGATCTTTAAAAAAAAAA
>JADRCC010541813.1:0-10290 GCA_019843855.1 Hylomyscus alleni
TATTAAGAAGCAAGGGGAAGGGGGGACCACCCTGGTGCCTAGAAATACTGCTGCTAACATCTAGTTTTGTGTTCTATTTGTGTGTGTTTTAAACCTAGTTGTTATGTTTGTTGGAACATAATACATGTGCAACTCACTCTGCTTTTTTCCCCACTTAAAATTACAGCCTGTGCAGTTCTCAATATTATAATCTCATCATAAACATCCATTATACGAATGTATTCTGATTCACTTAATCAGTTTCCTACTGTTAGGCATTTATATTTTCCTCCATTTTTTCACTACTTATGAATGATTACTCTGTGGCCTTTTTCCTTCTTTCTTTCTGCATAGATTCTTGTTCATACTTCATACTATTTCTTTGTTTCTAAAGTATTACAATTTCTGGTGCAACCCAACAGTATTGTTCGAATCCCAGAAATTCAGAGGAACCTTTGCTTCTCCTTCTTTTGAATTCTGTCCTCTTGCTTATGGACTAGTAGTTCTCTGTAACTTTCAATCAAGTACAAACACATTGAGGCAACTCTCAGGCTCTTTACCACTGACAGAACTCTGTCTGCAACTCCACCTTGCCTCCTGTCCTCCCTCCCATGTTTCCTCCAGTCTAGCAGCCGAACTTGCCATTATCCCAGTATCTCTACCTAAGAGCTATGTCTTCTTGCTGCTCTGGTGCTCCTCTCAGGCTGACTAAACAACTTATCATTCTTCAAAACTCTTGTCATGCTTTTGTACAAATCCTTATCCACACTAGACTATTTTCTTTAGACTCAGTTCCCCGAGGGAGCTTTGTATGACTCTAAGTCTGGTTCAGCCCTGCTTTGTTGACATTGGCACTCAGAGCCCTTGTCTATCATAGCACATGGCATCATGTGTGCAATCTAGGTTGACTTGGTCTGATGCTCTGAACTGTACATTTGTAAATTTCATTGCCTAAAGACTCCTTTGTCCACAGCTCTTACAGTTAGTACACTTTTTTAGGATGTGTGCATAGCACAGTGCTTTGAAATAGTCACAAGAATCCCATAATTTAATGTTACAACCACCCCCCCCTACAAATGAAGACACTGAAGGAACCTGCCCAGGGTAGCTAAGTCATTGGTGTTGAGTTGAGGTGTAGACCTAGACCTAAGATTGAATCCTTAACCACATGATTCAGGCACTCTGTTTTAAAGGAAAAGTCCTGTGAGGGTCTTCCTCAGACCCTTTGCAACTGTTTAATTTTCAGTAAAGGGCTGGAGTACCACTGCCCTCATCGAGATCTTGTAAGGAATGCACTGGGTTCATTTAGTTGGCCTTTGTGCTACAATGTACAGTGCTTATGCTCAGGAAATGCTTACTGAATAGGTGAATGAATGCCTTTTTGCTTTCGAAGAGTACAAGGAGGCTCTCCTTTTATCGACACCCTTTACCAACACACACACAGCAGAAACTGGCAGTAGTAATGTGAAGAGTGGGGGAGTATGGGGCTCAGTGGCCAGAGGTTCCAGCTGTGTTCAGGCTGGTCAGCCTCCTTACAATGGGACATCTGGGACTAGTGAGGGCCTGGGGAAATGGGCAGTGGTACTTCAGGTGGGTAGGGTCATTTCCTGATAAAATGTTAAACAGTTTGGTTCTTGCTGGAAACCTCTGTTAGTCTGGTTCTTTTATCAGCACTCTGCTTTCTCCACCACAGTAAATAATGGAGTAATTAGGCATCTGGCTTACTTGATTTCCCATGGCTACGGCCAGTTTCTGAAATGCAATATGCTATTTGATGTACCAGCATGAATCCGTCCTGGGCTCCGGAGCCTCCCAACAGCAACAACCAAAAATAACTCTCCAAAAATTTCCATACACATTAAACACAAGAACTTCCTAAAATGTAACCTGTTCTCTGTTATGGGCCTGCTTGGCATGATGCCTAACAGTGGCACGCTGTATACACAGACCTCATTCTGTGGAGCCAATGGCACAAGAGGGGAAGTATGTTGGAAGGGTGAAATGGATGGCGCAGGCTAATGAGAAAAGTTGACTTAGAAGTAAACTGGAGTGTCAGACCATGTCCAGTGCCTCCTTTTCAGCTCAAGGTGGTTTAACCATGATTCAGGTAGAATGGGGACCAAAGCTTGGTCTAAAGGAGAAGTCAAGGCATAAAGAATAAATAGTGGTAAGGGAGAGGGAGTGAAGGGATCTGATTCTGCATTCATGAATTCAAGATGGGGCTCTACGTGACTGAAGTCAAATTCTACAGAATTTCCAGAATATAAACCTGAGAATAAAACTCCATATGTGAGCTGGGCAGTGGTGGTGCATGCCTTTAATCCCAGCACTTGGGAGGCAGAGGCAGGCAGATTTCTGAGTTTGAGGCCAGCCTGGTCTACAGAGTGAGTTCCAGGACAGCCTGGGCTATACAGAGAAACCCTGTCTTGAAAAACCAAAATATAAAAATAAATAAATAAATAAATAAATAAACCACTTCATAAGTGGGAGTTCTTTGTAACAGGGGATCAGTAAGAAAATGAAAAGGAAAGAGGACAGCATGTCCCTGGGAAAGGGGACTAAGGACATGGCTGCTTCTGGGATGTCCCTGCTCTGCTTACTGGGAACTGATGAGGGATATTCTGTCAGCATTGCTTCTTCCAAACCTTACTGGGAATTGATGAGGGATATTCTGTCAGCATTGCTTCTTCCAAACCTTCATTTGGGGTCTACTGCTGGGTGAACTCTGCCAGGAGCTGCAGAACGGAGAGTGAAAAGACTCACAGTCTGAAGGAGGCTGACAACTGTCACTAAAGCTTGCTATGATGTGTTCTTTGAGCAAGGGTGTGGTCAGATCTGCTAGGAGCTTAACTCAAACAAGCTTCCTCTGGAGAGACTGACTTCTCAAAGGGTTCTGCAGGCCACCTGGTCATGCCAAAGGCAACAGAGAAAGACAAGTCCTGTGCTGGAGGGATTTACAATGTGGCTAGGAACATGGAGCCCCTAGACCAGAAAAGACTGGATTAAAGCACCATACCCTCTATCAATGTTTGTGGAATAAACAAATACTTTTTTTTTTTTAAGTAGAGCTGTCAATGTTTACAGAGAAGCAAAATGTGGGGTCTTACTGTGTGAGGAAGGATTTGATGAACTTGGGAAGAGATGGGTCTGGAGGTGGGTTCTGCAGGGTTTAGAGAGTGTCCCCTCTCTTAAGATGTATTTTATGTGTATGGGTGCTTTGCTTGCATTTTCGTCTATGTATCATGTGTCTGCTTGGTTCTGCAGAGGCCAGGAGAGGGTATTTGATCTCCTGGAGGCGAAGTTACAGATAGTCATGAGCCACCATTTGAGTCCTGAGAATCCAGTCTGAGTTCCTAACCACTTAGACATTTCTCCAGCCATGTGTGAGCTTTTGTCCTCATTGCCCCTCAAAGACCTACCCATTTTTAAATCTCTCTCTCTCTCTCTCTCTCTCTCTCTCTCTCTCTCTCTCTCTCTCTCCTTCTCCCCTCCCCCATCCCTACCCTTATCCCTCACCCTCTGTGTGTGTGTGTGTGTGTGTGTGTGTGTGTGTGTGTACATGCTCACTTGCATGTACACTTCCAGGCATTCTCTTGTCTCTGCCTCCCATCCTGCCATACTAGCATTAGAACTATAGACACATGCAACTGTTCTTTGTATTAGTTGGATCCTGGAGATTTGAACTCAGGTCATCATGCTTGTGTCAAATGTTGTTACCCACTGAGCTACCATCCTAGCTCCACATTTGTCCCTTACAAACCCATTCATGTGACAACCCAGGTTTTAAAAAGAGGATTTCTTCTTTACTGACCTTTCTGCTCTCTCTCTCTCTCTCTCTCTCTCTCTCTCTCTCTCTCTCTCTCTCTTTCAACATTCATTGAGGGTCTTCACTTTGTTCAGAATGCTGGGGACACAGAAATGATTAAGGCACAAAGAGATCACAATTTATGGTGGAGTGTGGGAGGTAGAGCTGTGGGGACTGGGAGAGAAGTACCTAGCCAAGAGCGTAAAGCAATGGCTTGGTTTCCTGTATGCTCTTTACAAAGGTTTACATGTATACTAGCACTTACAGGAAGCAGAGAAGATGGCAGAAGATTCTCTGTTTCCTAAGAACTTAGCTATAAGGAGTTAAAGGGAATGGACTCAAAGAGAACCCTCCAGAATCCGTTGTTTCCAATGAAATTGAGCAATCTGTATCCAGTCAGTTGACAAGAGGTGCCTTGGGCCATTCAGGATGAAAGATGTAGCAGAGGGCCACTAGCTCCACAGGAGTGTTACTCTGAAGTAAGAGAGCCATCTTTCCACCTTGCTTTGTGCCAAAGTTATAATCTACTTTGTTAAAAACAAACAAGTAATAGACCCATATTTTATCATGGGTGGGGGAAATCACCCTTTAGAAAAATGATAGTTTCTTTTCAAATTCCTTAAACTTTCATAAACTGTCTCAAACCATTGGAAAAACTATAAAAGTTTCACGAATCACATCCGTTTGTTTTCAGATTCCCTGAACCACATGTTATCCATTTCAAGTTTTTTATTACCATATTGAACTTTCCCCTCTGTGGTTACTTCCTGATTTCCTGGGCCACGCTTGAAGGAGTGAGAAAGTACTTGAGTATATATGAGTGTGACCTATGGTAGTGCTGTGGACACACTGAATTGTCCTCTCATGACACCTCTAGCAGCTGGACACATTCTGGACATTCCTTTCCACTCTAGCCCAGAGCAGTAATCCCCTCTTTTTAGAAAATGTTCTATGTTCAACCCATCGGGATCTTGTTGTACTGCTGGTGAGGTAAGTGGGCCAGTTGTTCTTTTCTGCTGGCAGAAGGGCACACTGATGCTTAGGAAGCCAACGTCTACAGAGCTTCTGTGATGAGTACTTATATACATTTATCAGGCTGGCATCTCTGATGACAGCTGGGACTTCTGAGGCTTGTAGATGTTCTGTGTGTCAGTGAGTGGATCATGTGATGTAGTCAACAGATAAGTTCAAACTGACATTGACTGTGTATCTGGAATGATCTCTTGGAGACCATTTTTTGACCCTCTTGTGGTATATAGGTGAGGAATTAAAAGCCTGGATTTGAGGAGCTACTTGCTTGAGAGCTGCAAGCAAATGAGTAGTTCAGCTACACATTAAAAATCCCACAGAGTTTTATCTGCTCTACCTGGCCGCTAGGGTAACAACATCATAGATATGGATCTAGGTGTGGAGATCCACTGTTCAGTTTCCAGAGGTCCTGAGGACTCAGTGAGGCTCAGATGTCTCAGGGATATGTTTATGTTGTTTTGTTTGTTGTTTTGTTTTTTGTTTGTTTGTTGTTGTTGTTTTGGCTGTGATGTTGCCTTTTCCCAGGGAAGGATAAAATTTGCAATGTGAGAGAAAGAATCTTTTCCTTCAAAATGCCATGGCTCCTGTTCTTCTCACTTGGCCTACAAGTAGGAATGGGAGTGGGAACACTCCCAGTCTCTAAGGCAGGTTTGCCCCACTCCCCGACCAGGCAGTCGAGGCCTGGCATTGTGAACATAAAGGTACCGCAGGAGGTACCATCTCAGGCCCTCCTTGTCTGCTGATCCAGAAATCCTTTCTCACCCTAGAAACAATTCTCATGATTCTTGGGCCATGTCTTTCCATTTTAAGTGAGTGATAAAGCATAGGCCGCAGCTGTGTTTACACTCAGAGCCTTTGTGTAGTCATGTACATCTCTACACGTGCCTGAGAGTCTGCTTTATTCACCATGCATACATATAAAAACATACGCATGTATTATATTATATATGCATGTATTATATATATAATAATATATGTAATATGTATTTTCCATTTTACGTATATGAATGTATCCATTTTCCTTCATGTTTCTTTGTGGCATTTGTATCTGTATTTTTGTGTATTTAATGGACCGGTGTGAATGGGTGATGGTTTTATGTTTCTTATTTGACCAGGTCACCAGCTTCTCTGTCAGGTAAGTGTGTTATAGTTTGTTTGTTTGTTTGTTTGACAGAAAGAGAGCACCTTATCTGGAGGGCTCCAAGAGGCACAGAGTGGAGGAGGAGCCACCTACCCCTGTGTTGGTCTATTTTCAAAGCTGCTCCATGTTGTTATGGCAGCTAATTTTCCTTAAATGATTTAAGGAAATGAATCTGTCTAAAGAGCTGCAGCTAAGTTGTTATAGCAACGCCAGCAGTGGCTGAGGGGCTTTTCTCTTCCAGAAAAAGGAGAAATCACCTTGGAGTGTAGAAACTGAGACACTGCTGGGGAAAACAAAACAAAACATAACAAAACAAAAGCCCACAGGTTTGGAGTGGCTTTGGGACTAGGGAGAGGGCTGAGGGCAACCTCTCCCTGTCTCCTACCCCCAGCAGATACTGGAGTGATCAGCACCTTCTAGGCCTCCCTGAAAGCAGGGCATGGGTGGCCTCAGTCTGCACTATTGTAACAGTGTGGCAAGTGGGCTTACTTCTTCATCACTCACGGCCTGGGCTTCTTTGGTCCTCTCTACATACTGCAGCCTCAGGTAGTTTTCTGAAACATCTATTCTTTATTCATTGGTTCATTCATCATTCAACAGAATATTCTCTGCAGTGCCAGGTTCTGTGCTAGGTACTGAGGGCACAGAAAATGAACAGAGCAGGCATGGCCTTGAACAGCATGTCAGGGGATGCTGGCCTTTATGTTATAGGTAATAGGGAGCCGTTGAACGGTTCTGAGGGGAGGGAGGGAGGGCGGGAGGGAGGAAGACTTCCTTGGGTTTAACTTTTAAAGTGGGCCTCTATAGTTTCTTAACTAAGGAACTGAATGGCTGGAATTTTGACTCATCGATTTCTCTTTTGCCTTACCAGCTCTTCAGCTCTCCCTCCACTGTTCCACTCAAGATTGAGAGAGGCCATATGCTGGAACATCCCTGACAGGCTGTGTTTTATTCTATTGCTTTTAACTTTTGTTTGTTTTACAGCCACGCTATTTAATTCAATTAAAAAATCCTTTTTTAAAGAATGCTCGATGCTTCGATTTTAGTTCTTTGGTCTGATGTGCAAACGCACACATGAGCATCTTCAGACTGCCCCTCACCTGCCTCCAATAGAGGCTCATGATAAATCTTACAGGCTAGTTCCAACAGCTAGCTCCTACCTCCAACCCCCTCCATTCCATTGTCTGCTCTCCTGGAATGCCTGCTATTTCTCTTCTGAAATCTCTTTACTCTTCAAACTCACATGAGGTATTATGCATTCTTAAAGCTCCAGTCTAAATGTAGATTCCTCAAATTGCCCTTGATACCACCTACCTCCAGGCCCACTCGGAACATTTGCCCCAGTTCCAGGCTTCTACAGTAGTGTGGTTTCTTTCTTATAACGTACCCTCCTCAATCAGTGTCTTAGTCTAGAATGTTATAAGGATATGCCTTTTTCACAATATAAACCTTTTTGGCTTGGAACTTCCCTTGCAACTTACCCATCAATTTCTATACACCAGAGGTTACCCAAGGTATTTTCTTATGCTAAGACTGAGGAATATGTGTTGTGTTTTTAGAGGAAATGATGTCTTTTTAAATTTAGTTTCATTACATAAAATGCTACTCAGGGTGTGTCTTGTACATAGATGTTAAATGTTAGCAGAGCTGCAGGTGTATAGTCCTAGAAAAATCATCTACAGAACGGCTTACATATGACCTTAAGGTCATAACTGGGTGTAGATTTCAGAGGAAGGCTTTGTATGAGAGTGGCTCTAGCTGTGTGGCTAATTATGTGCCACAGTCTTTGTCATATTACTGTGTGTGCTCCAATAAAGTGAAATTCCCTTGGTTAGAGAATGAGCTCTTGCCAGAACGTGGACTTAAAAATCAGATTGGGAAAGAAATACTTGAATGAGTTCCCTTGGTCTTCACCCCACTAAAGATACCAACATGTCTAAGTGATGCCCCTGAACAAGTTAGATCAGTAGGGGGGTGGGTACAAGTTGGGGACTTGGAAGACAAGGAGCCAAGAAGAGTCTTTGGTGGTCAGAGGCAATGAATCTCAATGGCAGTTATGTAAGACAGAGAGTAGGCACAGAGTCTAAGGTGGAGTGAGTCACTGGAAATGATGTGAAGCCTGTGTGTTCTAGGAAAGGCACTGGGGATAGCATCTTTGCTTCTATCCCTTGGGGTTTGGGATGATCTCAGCAATTACTGCAGGTAAACTCAGGAGAAGGTGTGAGTCACCAGGTCAGCTTCTAAGTCATAGAAGGTGATAGAGGGGGGCTTTGGTAGGTGAGGATTTACATACCGAGGCTCCTCCTCGTTTTCAGAGAAACCTAAAGACAGGGAATGGAGGACCGAGGCTTACTCTCTCGCTTACTCAACATTTATGCTGAGCACCTGCTCACTCACAGTCAGAGCTCTGCTAAACACCAGGGTCTCTGAGAAATTAGCCAGACTCTGCCCTCAGGGAACAACCAATCACAGACTGCAAATAAGAGTCACCCTCTGCAGAGGGAACCACCCCTGAAGCAGAACAGGAAACACTTTGTATCTCAGCTTGAGGGTAGGCCTCTGGGTTAAACACACCTTTTTCAAGAGCATAATTTAATATCAAACGACCTCATTGGGGTGGAGGGTTAGTGAGCCTGGGGCTAGGAAAGCTGCCTCTGAAACCAAGGCCACCACTGACACTAGGACAGTAGGGTGTCAGACTGTCATGGTCCCCTGAGAAGGGTATGGATCAGCTCCTTCCAGGGACTTAAGGCACAGACTGTACATTTTACTCCTACTTAACTTCAGACAGAGCATATCTAATGTCCTGTGTCTGCAGTGGGACGTCTTCTTCAGCAGGAATGTGGAGCAAATGGTGGGCACCTGCACCAGAGTGAGAGCAGTGCTCTGTGTCGCCTGTTACCTCTCTATACACACTAAGTTTCCTGTAATTCTTGGGAAGGGTAGCTCATTCTCATTGTGGCCCAAGTCAAACTGTGGGCAACTGTGGGCATCCCACAAACCTCTTGCTCTCCCATTGGCCACAATCAGCAGCCCTCATGTTTCCCTCTCTAATGTCTCTCATAGATCCCTTCTCTCTTTCCTCAACCTGCCAGCAGCAGGCTATCCAGTCATTCTCCCATCCCCTTAAAAGACATCGTCCTTAAGGGGTTCTTCTAAAATAGAAGTTCTGTCACTCTTTTGCTTAAACCCCCACAAAAATGAAGCCCACATTGCTCCCTGAGTCATATAGCGGTCTCTTTGGTCTTCTGTTTACCTCCAGGTCAGTCTCCCAAGTTTGCTCCCAGTCCAGGCAGATGCAGACTCTGGTGTTCTCTGTCCAGAAAGCTCTCCCCCTCCCTGGATATCTTTCTTTCATCAACCCAGTGTTGCCCCTTACACTCTCTATCTCTCATCATAAAAGCTCCTTAGAACAAATGCCTATGAAGCCTGTCTCCATGGGGCTGCAGTGGGACGTCTTCTTCAGCAGGAATGTGGAGCAAATGGTGGGCACCTGCACCAGAGTGAGAGCAGTGCTCTGATCTCAGATGGCTCTGTTGATCGTCTGTGCAGAGCTACCAGATGCAGGGTGGCTGAAGCCTGGCTGGATAGAGTATACATACCGGAGGATCTCAGCCCTCAGAAGATTGGAACAGAAAGATTTGAAGGTTAAAGCCAGCCTACAGTACATATCAAGACTGTGCCAATAGAGGAAGGAAGGAAAGAAAGAAGAAAGGAAAGAAGTAAGGAACAAAGGACAGAAGGAGGGAGGGAGGGGAGGAAGAAGGAGGGAGGGAGGGAGGGAGGAAGGGAGGGGAGGAGGGAGGGAGGGGAGGAAGAAGGAGGTAATATTCAAGAGGAGAACAAGAAAATAGGAGCTTTCCTAACGGCTCATATAGTTCGGCATCATGGCACCAAGAAGTTATATGTATGTATACATGTATAGGACAATGAAGGTTAAGAGCAAAAATACATTTCATGGCGTTAGCACATATACTTCTGGGCTCTGCAATGTTTGTAGCTGGACACAAAGGTGCCTGTAGATCTCATTCAAACTGTGAACCCAAATCTGCCGCTGTACTAGGTACTGCACTAGGTATCACACATCAGTACTGTACACATCAGGCACACATCAGTAGTATACTAGGTATCTTAGTAGGCTTTTAACAAAAGAGAATGTATAAGTTATCATCCAAATCAGGGTGTTTTTAAAAGTATCAAGGTCATTCTTAAAAAACATTGTAGGACAACCAGCAAGGCCAAGACTTAAGATCATTCTGCTTTTACTCCACCTAGTGCTTCTTTATTGTTGCTAAAGAACTCTGACATGATTGAAATATAAATATGCATTTACTTA
>JADRCC010541814.1:0-16595 GCA_019843855.1 Hylomyscus alleni
CTATGTTTGTGATAAAAATGTGGAAAATAATCGTTTGCAATAAAGACCTGGCTTAGAGAACTTAAAGGAAAATTCAAAACTTTCTACATGGAAGGTTTGGGTTATTATCCTTACAGGATTTCAGTGAATTAATATTTTTTTTACCAAAGAAATAAGATACTACTAAACAAGATTTCAGTGAGTTAAAGAATTATTTGTATTTGTTCCATAGTGAATTTGAGCATCTTGTTTTCTTAATTCGTATGATGTCAGAGTATCATATTGAATTTAACTTTTAGTTTGAATCTCAGAAATCTTAGTGTAAGGGTTCTATTTATTATTCTCTTAAAAGTTTGTAAATTCTTCATGTGTTACTTTTCTCATTTCTGTACTGGAATATCTTAGCAGAAAAAAACCAAACCAAACCAAAACAAAACATAACAAAAACATAACCTTAAGAAACAAGATACTAACTTTTGCTCTTGCATTCAAATCTGTTTAGTGATTAGAGCACTTGGCTGGTTTGTGAGAGCAAATGACATGTTTTGTTTCCTTTGTGATAGGCAAGATTGTAGAGAGCTTAAACTGCCACCAGAGTTAATAACCCAGGCACAACAATGTCTTCTAATTAGACCATATGTTTCAAAGTTGATCCAACCTTTGAAAACTGCTATAAGCTGGGGGACTGAGTATTGAAATGTATGGTCTGTGATAAAGGATAGAGCAGTATTTCTCATTCAAACTATCAAGGAGTCTAAAAGTAACAATGATTCTACTTATCAAGAAATATCAACTAAAATAAAACTCAACCAAGTTAAAAAACATAACTTGGAAAAAGGCAGGTAATAATAAAATTCCTACCTTGAATCTTTAAATCTCAAAATGAAAGGAACATTAAAGGAATTTCTCAATTTACTTTATTATATAACAATTTGGGTTTGTTTGCTTATTTTTTTTCTTTTTTTGTTGTTTCTTGTTTTTGTTTGTTTTTTGTTTTTTGTTTTTTTTTCGAGACAGGGTTTCTCTGTGTAGCCCTGGCTGTACTGGAACTCACTCTGTAGACCAGGCTGGCCTCGAACTCAGAAATCCGCCTGCCTCTGTCTCCCAAGTGCTGGGATTAAAGGCATGTGCCACCACCGCCCGGCTTGTTTTTTTTTTTTCATTTTTAAGGATGGAGGTCAAGTTATTGTATGGTAAGCAAGCACATTATAATAGATAAGTATATTTATTTTAATAAAAATGTTAATTTTAACACATCTATTTATTGTTATAATTGTTGGAATAGATGAGATCTTGTTGAACTTCATCATTTAAAATTTGGCCATGATACTATTACTGATGCTGAGGTGTGTTTGCAGACAGGGACTTAGCATCGCTGCCCTCTGAGAGGATCAACAAGCAGCTGAAAGAGTCAGATGCAGATACTAGCACCCAACCAATGGAAGGAAACCAGGAACCCCTGTGGTTGAATTAGGGAAAGGCTGGATGAGGAGGAGGGCGGCCCCATGGGAAGTCTCACTTGACCTGAAACCCAAGATTTCTCAGACACTGAGCATACACCCACTGATAGGAGCCCCACAATACATATACTGCCTGGTCTGGCCACAATGAGATAAGATGCACCTAACCCTTGAGATGCTTGAGGCCCCTGAAAGTGGGGAGGCCTAATGGGGTGGGATGGGGGTTGGGGGTAGGGCGTGGCATGTGGGGACACTATCTTGGAGACAGGGGAGATGGGGAGCAGTCAGCAGGCAGACCAGGAGGGAGGATGAGGTCTGGACTGTAAAAGAAAGATTAAAGAATAAAAAAAATAAATGAAATTTTAAAAAATCGGCTCTATAGATCTTACCTTCAAAGATTACATCAAAAGAAATGTCAAGGTCTAATAATTTTAGATCATTCTACTTTCCAGTCATTATTTTTGCTTTTGTTTTTGTTTTTTGTTTATTGCTTAATAGTTGTCTCTGATTATCTTTTGAAGTCATGGATCTAAACAGAGTAGTAAGTTTCCCTACTTCATTCCTTAAAGGACATGGCCAACTCTCCCTTTGTTTATTAAAGAAAAACAGCCAACTTTTGATGTTTTATCACTTAAAAGTCATTTTGTAGATGATAATTTCTTTAGCTTTGGCATCAGACTTGAATACTACATATTTTCAATTATATTGTAGATCCAAATGAATCGTAGAAGTGACTTCTATCATACAAAGCTATGTAAGCGTGCACACACAGCCTATGCCTTACCATTTTAAACACCTTGAATGCATTTTATATTGTATAACGTGTCAAACTTTATATATAAAGAAATAATCACAGCAAATCTAAACCACTTTTCACCTCACCTACCTCTTCTGGAAGTGTAAGTGTGACTGCAATAACAGGCAAAATGATAAAAAAATTACATTCCCTTCTTTATTTGTAGAATATCTGTTTTTATTCTTCTTATCAGGTCTGTAATTCAAGTCTACATAAAATTTAAGACGGCACTGAAAATACAAGTAAGTTAAAGTATTAAATAGGACATTTAATATTCAGTCAGATCACCATTTTCCTTTATGACCTACTAATCTCCAACGTTATACTTTCTGCTCATCATCAACACAATCCATACTCTATCTACTTTTTTAATAATCCTAAATATCTAATGTGGGGGAGCAGCGAGTGTGTGTGCATTTAGTATTTACACTGAGAACTCGTGTAATCTGTTGGTTTATCATGCTACTACTTTCTTGTTGCTTATAACAACAGACACTTCATTTATGCCCCACTTTCATTTTCATTTAGGTTATCACCCCTTTTCAACTTGACAGTGAGGAATGTATTTTTTATTATTATTATTTTTCTCTTGCAGTTGTGTATATCTAACTTCCAACCATGTTTTCTGAAAGTAAATATTGCATTATGCAATTATAAGATTTTTATGTTATTCATAAAACCTCATAGTTTAAACAACAATTGCTTTCACAAATACTAGTTTGTAGATGAGGCAGGAGTTTAGATAGTTTGGGAGATTAGAGTAAATATTGAAAAATATTTTCTTAACAAACAAGGAAAAATAAATCTTTGGTGGTATTTGCTACACCCTATTTTGTGAATAGAAAGAGAGTCATGGGCAGAAAGCAAAAGAAAGAAAAGAGAGCAGAAGTAATGAAGAAAGTTAAAAAGGGGAAATTAGAGAAAAGAAGTAGTAGGAGGGAGAGGAAAGTCAATTGTAAGAGTAAGGGATGGGGACAAGGTGTAGAACACATTCTACCTGTTCACCAAACAGAAACATTTCACTGTAAGCTTCTTAGAGAATAAGCTGTCTATTCTTTATAAAGAATTTAATGTCCAAAAAAGTTATGTTCAAATATATTCAAAAACATTGAGAATGACCTACAATCTCTCTCTCTCTTTCTCCCTCACCCCCCAAAACGATCATCGTTAAGATTTTTAGTTTTATTGTTTGATTAAAAAACACAAACATACAGGCATATATATGTATATATATGTATATATAATATATATGTGTGTATATAGATGTATATACATATATATATTAAGCTAAAAGTTCTATCATTTACTTACAATAACAAAATGTATTTGATTTATTGTTTATTTAAAGGAAGATCTTAGGTAACTATCATTAGCAATGATTTGCAGGTCCTCCTTTACCCTCTTAGGTGCTGGGATGCAAGGAACGGAATGCCTTACCCATATGAGCACTAATTTCTTATTTGATTTAGAAACAGACTCCCTGAGGATGATCCTACACAAGATATAATACTAAGACCTATGAAAATACTATTGTATGCTTAACTAAGGAATAAAATATTTCAAATGAATATCTGTAATTAAATATGCAAATGAATATCTGTAATTAAATATGCAAATAAATATACATTAAAATAGAACATGTGTTTGATAATTTCAAAAACATAACTACATTTCGTTAAAAACAGTATCAAGCCAAAAATCTGTTGTTAGTCAAGTAAACATAGCATATATTAAGCAAAATGTATCAAGATACTTACTTAACATATTTTAATACAATTCAGTGTCAGAGGAAAAAAAGAAGCTTATGAAGAGAATAAAAAAGCTTTCAGAGTTCACTATATGTAAAGAAGCCTGCTACTGTTTCTATGAATCATCAGGGTCTTGGCTACTTATTTTTTAATTTAATTTTCTCCTTTCTTTTTTTTTTTACTGGATATTTTCTTTTTTTTCCCCCGACTGGTATTCATTTTTTTATTAGATGTTTTCTTATTTACAATATCTCCTTTCCCAGGTTCCCCTACAAGAAAAAAAGAAAAAGAGAAAAAAGAAAAAGAAAAGAAAATAAGAAAAAAATAAAAAAAAATTAAAAAAAATTAAAAAACTAAACAAAAACTAAAACAATCCCCTGTGCCCTTCCCCCTCCCCCTGCTCACCATCCCACCCCTTCCTGCTTACTGGCCCTGGTATTCCCCTACACTGGGGCATAGAACCTTCACAGGGCCAAGGTCCTCTCCTCCCATTGAACAGTTTGGTCATCCTCTGCTATACATATGCTGCTGGAGCCATGAGTTCCCCATATGTACTCTTTGGTTAGACTTTTAGTCCCTGAGAGCTCTGAGGGTACTAGTTAGTTCATATTGTTGTTCCTCCTAAGGGGCTGCAAACCCTTCAGTTCCTTGGGTCCTTTCTCTAGCTCCTTCATTGGGGACCTTGTACTCAGTCCAATGGATGGCTGTGAGCCTCTACTTTTGTATTAGTAGGGTACTGTCAGAGCCTCTCAGGAGACAGCTATATCAGGCTCTTGTCAGCCACCAGTTGCTGGCATCCACAATAGTGTCTGGATTTGATGATTGAATATGGGAAGGATTCCCAGGTGGAGCAGTCTCTGAATTGTCCTTCCTTTAGTCTCTGCTCCATAGTTAGTTCTACAACTCCTTCCATGGGTATTTTGTTCTTTATTCAGAATTCAATAATGAATTCAAATGTTATCCCCTTTCCAGATTTGCCCTCCATAACCCCCCTATTGTAACCCTCCTCCCCCTGCTTCTATGAGGGTAGTCCCCCATCCACCCACCCACTTCCACCTCCCCACCCTGGCATTCCCTTACATTGTGGAATTGAACCTTCACAGGAAAAAAGGGACTCTTCTCTCACTGATGACTGACAAGGCATTCTCTGCTACACATGTGGCTGGAGCCATGGGTTGCTCTATGTGGCTGGAGCCATGGGTTGCTCCATATGTACTCTATGGTTGTGGTTTATTCTCTGGGGGTCTGGGGTGGGAGAGTGGTTCTCGTTGGTTGATATTGTTCTTCCTATGGGGTTGCAAACACCTTAAGCTCCTTCTATGAAAAATCCATAAATTAATTACCATAAATTTGACCTTTATGCAATGCCAGGTCATGTGAATTTTGATAAATTCTATTAAGTAGGTCTTTTGAGTTTCCAATTGACTTTAGATAACCTTTTATTTACCTTTAGTTTCTCTGAATGATACATATTATCTATATGAAGTTCTAACATTCCCTAGCATAAATTTACCTTTTAAAAATAAAATGAAAGAAAATTATCCTTAACAAAGTTTCAATGTATGTTTTCTTTAGAATCATACAATACAGTTTCTATTTTCTTTCATATAAGGGAGTAGTTATGACTTAGGGGTGAAGTCCTCTCTCTCTCTTCATCCCCTTTCCTTAGTCCTGAACTTGGGTTTTACAGTATATGATTTTAGTTTCTCATTTATTAGACCAGCTCAACAGAATGGACTAGAATTTTTAGTAAGCTCACTCGGCACTCATCTGTGTGTCTTTAATAGTTACCTCATACACCAAACTTATTTAGTCCAAATGTTTGTTGTTTAGTTTGTTTAGTTTGTCTCACAGACACTTAACATGAATCAATGCTCATTAAATTCATTATTAAAACAAGTTATCTTAATGAGAATTATTTCATACGAAGTTCAGTTCTCCAAATGTTTGGGTTGTGCAACATAGACAACATAGGGCAGGAAATGTCACCTGGAAGTCTTTAGGCACTATATTTGTGTAAGTCCACACCCTACGGTATTTGAGGCTTTCTGGTTTCCGATGGGCATTCAGAACCCAGCTATGGGGCATGTGATATACATTTTATGATCATTAAGGTCTGAATATTTCACAATTTAGTTGACTCTTCTGTTCATAAGGTGTGCTCTATACTTTTGGACCACTACAAGATTTTGGAAGAGTAAAGAAAACACCTAGCTGTAGCCTTTATGTCATTTAGTGTTAGAACCTGGTCAAAATAATAATGTATAGAGAACAGTGCCTTGGGGAATTGTGAGAGAGGCTTCAGGGGGAAAAGGCTTGATCCCTGGGTTGTTCGCGGACCTTCTGTACCATCTGTGGCAAGCATGTATATTCAATTTCTAAGACATGTTTATTCCTTTTTGATGTCAGGATATCACCATAAAAACAAATCTGGTGAAAAGGCACACTGAGTCCTGTCCTTAGTGTGCCCTGGATCTGGATCTGGCCTTCTGCCTTGCTTTCATAAATTTCCAGATATAATACATAGTACATGCCAGCAAATAGTGTTTAAATTGCTCTCTCCTGAGAAAGTTTTGGGAAAGGACTGCTCTATTAATATTTAGTATGTGCTTCCTGGTACTGGTTTGCATGGTTTTTCTGATCATGTTTTTCTGAACTCAAGAAACTTTCTTTTGATCATTGCTTTCTTTGTTTTAACCATGTATAAGCATACACTGAAACTTTAGTAAAACTGTCTATAACATTAGAATGTAGTCTGTGCCATTCTTTGAGGTCTTTAAATCCCATACCTAACCAACATATACACGTAAGTCAAGGAGAGTCAACTGTCTTTTATTTGTTTTGTTTTCTGTTAGCTTCTTTATTTTCATTTTAAAAACAACTATCATAACTTCTACAGTGATTAAGGTCATGCTTCCCAATTTAGAAGGATAGATGGAAGAGTCCTATCCAGTTGAAAAGTGAAAATAAAAACTTTGTCCTTTGGCTATTTTGGGTGTAAGTTTCCTTTACTTAAGCTATGGAAAGTGGATTCATACAGGCAACTAGCAAGGAGGAAATCAAGTCAATTTAAGCTATATTTCTCATACTTCGTTAAACTTCGTTAACTTTAAAAAATGATGGAAATAAAAAGTTGTCTATGCTAAAAAATAAAAAAACTTTTTAAATTTTAATAAGTTTCAACCACCATAACAACACTATTTTCACTAGCAAATGACTTATCAATGGTGATATAAAGATAAAAAAAAACAATATATAGATTGCAAGGAAATTAACTACTACCTGTAAAACCAGAAAACTACGTGGTGGAGATGAATGACAAGGTGAATTCTGCAAGATTAGCAAGGTCCCCTTCATGCACAGGGCAGGGAAAGCTTGTTTGACTTAGACAAGCAGTAACTCAAATAAAATTGGGAAAAGGAAACCATGAAATTATCAGTGAACAGTCAACATGCCTTATAGTAGAAACATGAAATTCATACAGATTGATGACAGGCAAGCAGTGAAAGACAAAAGAAAAAGCTCCTCAACCTTTTCTTGTCAATTGATCACACAGATTTCATAATGAAATACAAAAAGATTTTATGATTTTTACATCAGGTAGTAATAAGAGAGAACAGATCATATTTGGAGATAATATTCTCTCAACCTGCCCCAAAATATCTATGATTTCATGCTTTAAAAACCTCAAATATTCATTTTATCCTAATATATACTTTAATTTCTGAATTTCAGGACTCATTTCAAAATGGTAATTGTTACCTGCAAGCCGTGAGTGTGATACTTAAGAGTGTCCTACGGATTAGCTAGAATTTTGAAGAAAACATTATTTATGTCTTTGTGTGTGAGCCTGTGTGTTTTATAAATCTCAAAAATACCCTAAGAATCTGTAAAAAATTTCAGTTTTGTGAAGAGGAAAAGAGATTATAGGTCCCATGTTCATATATCTTTGGGTTATTTGAGTGTGAGATATTCAGGACATCAAGTTCTTTGTAAAGAACAAAAAGAATAGACTTAAGAAGTACAAGACATGCTTATATCATTTCCTTACACACAACTGGAAATTAGAAATCATAGGAGAGATAAAGCAACATAGCGGGAGATATAAAATTTGGAATGACAGCCTTTACATGTTTTCAAGTGCCTAACATTTTAATGAAGACTAAAATATTCTCTGACACTAGAGATAAAATACCTTATATAAAGTTTTAGTATGTAAATGAAACTCTTCAGCATTCACAGTCCAAGAATGTCCATGTCTCCTTATTGTAGCACCATATCTATGGCTTTGTACATTGATCTCTAGTCAATGGAATGTCTTGTATCTATCCTACTATCCATTATAGATTAGTATTTCCTCTTATACCAGTTTCTCTGGGTGTGTCTCTCTGTTTCTCTCTCTGTCTCTCTGTCTCTGTCTCTGTCTCTCTCTTTCTCTCTCTCTCATCTCCTTATAGAGCAGCCACTCTAAAACAAATAATCCTAGTTTCTCTTCCCAAGTATTAGGTTACAACTGGGTATCACCACATCCTGCAACATCAGTGTATTTTCAGGCTCATGATGACTTACTCTTCATATTCTTGCAAAAGACAGAACAACTACAGAACAATTCCATTGCAGTAAGTTATAGAACCCTGCCTACTGTATGAATTATTATACACATCCCCAAATATCAGCCATAGGACACTCCCAAGTATCACACACATGGCTCTCAGGTGACAATTACCATATTGAAATAAATCCTGATTTTCAGAAATTAAAGTGTGTGTTAGGGTAACATGGATATTTGAAGTTACCAAAGCATGAAGTCTTAGAGATTTTGGAGCAAATAGGAAAATATTTTCTAATCATAAACTAGGTAGTTTTATAAGTTAGGTTCAATTATAAGTAGAATGTGGAAACAGTAAATACAAATCCTAAATCCATAAAAAACTTGAGATATGTCTTAAAAACAGTTAGTTCAATTTGCCTTAAGATGGCAGTATTGGTCTTTCTAAGTTTGGAATAAGTTTTAAACCAGAAATCCTGAAGAAAATATAGGCTATCTTAATACCCTTACTGAGACACAAAAACCCAGGCTTATCAACGAAGTGGGTGGATGTAATATACATAAAGATTAAACTGAAAGTCTATACAAACAGTGATAATGGGTGAAAACACAAACTGTGCAAATCTGATTGACATGTTAGTTAATTAAAAGCAACAAGGAAAGGAGGTTTGGGATCACTGAAGGGATTACTCACAGTGACAAGTCGTCCAAATTGTTCTGTTTCTGGAAAGAAGGAAGAATCAATGAATGAAATTAAAAACAAACAAGCAAACAAACAAAATCCTCCAGGATAGTGCATGCTAATACATCTAGTGAAAGGCCCAGCTGATACAGAAAATATCTTAGGCATATCCACACTGTGTGAAAGGCAAAAGGTTACTGTTTCTCTCAGGGGTTCCCACCAGTTTCATTAACACTCATAACAACTGACCATTGTAGGACCAAAAATACAAAAACAAAAACAAAAACAAAAACAACAAAAACCCAAACAAACAAAACAAACAAAAAACCCCCACAAACCTTTACAGTTTGCTTAATTTAAATGATTAAATATAGCAACCCTTATGTTTCTCAGAGTTGCAAATTATTTCACTAAAACCTGCCTGAATTTTAAATACACAAGTCAAAGTCTTCAACGAATAGTTGTACCCAAATAATCATTAGGTTGCACATGCAATGACTTCATGACTTGCACCAAAGACGCTTTGGCCATCGTAGGATGACTCTAAATCTAAGCAGATTTTTCTTGCTTTAGTTTAAAAGATAAGATTTGTTTCATTGAAACACACCAGCAGTAATTTGTGTATAGCTTCATAGATTAACCTGGGCAGTAAACTCTCACAGCTTTCCGTATCTGTGGCTTCTGTTATGAGAGCTAAAGTGCATGTTTATTATTTTACTTGCACTATAATGAACATTTTATATTTTAATCTAATTATTGTAACAATTTTATTACTGTTAAGTTATGCTATCAGAAAATGTTTGAAACAGGAAAATATGGCAAATATTATACTGGGTACTTTCAGTACCATATTGAGGTAGGTTTCAGTCTAAACACCTTGAGAAATGTGTATTGCATTCCGCTTTTCTACTCCTGTTTAAAATGATCAAAATCACCACTAAAACTGCTGACTTGATTCTGACCAAAATGAACACTTATTGTTTTCAGTAGAAAACAAAATAAAAAAAAAACAAACAAAAAGAGCAACATTGGGTAGCACGAGGACATTCATGAATTAGAGTTTTCAATGTTTATTAAGTCTTCAGCTTATGTTAATTTAATATTTGCCTGATGCACATGGTGACTTTATTATATTGAAAATTATGTTTTTCCAGTCCCTGTATGTGTGTATAAAAACTGAACCTTACCTGTATATCACTGGGCAGTTCTTGTTCCTTGCCTGTAAAATTGTGTTTCCATTGCATCATATTCAGATTAGGTTACAAATAAAATTTATATTTATCCATGTAGAAGAACCTGCTGAGCACTAACAGATACCTAGTGTTCATAAGTATGATGAATTACAGTCAATGGTGCCTTTGTTTTTTTTTCATAGTACAATAATGTATGACCTACAAATTGTGATGTTTATTCTTTAGTTGTTATTTGAAAGAATATTGAAATATCCTTATACTGTTATTAAAGATAATTATAAAAGAGCATCCTATCCCTAGGACAAAATATGAAAATTTACCATAGAAATGTTATTTGAAATTGTACGTAGTATGAATTCTATTGTGCTCAAATTAATTAACATATTTTTCAGAGGCATGAGGTCAATACATTTCTCATACCAGTATGATAGCTGAGATTTAATAACAACATATTATTTCAACATGAATTGCTGTATTGGTCATTTGTTAGTGGCTGATTTGTAGTCTACCATCAACAGGAAAGGGGTCACTGTCAATATTCATGGAGCACCTTGCCAACAGTTTTATGAGCTACATATGCTTTTCTAAACTCTAGCTTATTTTAATGTTAAAAACAAGTGAAATTAAACATGAAATTAACACTTTTAAACAAGCAAAGTGCACTTGGGGTCTTGGTGTGTATCAGTTCAACAATCCATATTTTTAATTCAAGAGCAATGCACTTTTCAAACATGTAACCAACCAAGTAATACAATTTAATAAAATCTGTGTGTGTCCATTTGAGTGTGATTGTGCTCTGCCTATTTTTCTACGTAACGAAGTTTCAATGACATGACACCCATGGCATTTGTATTCTGGCTGTGAAAATTGGTGCATATTAAAAGAAGGATGCACTGGTAATTATGAAAGCTTATAGAAAAGTTATTAATTCACTCCTGGGGTCTCATGACAGTTAAAGTAGAAGATGAAAATGAGCAGAAATTATGTATGCTATATAAAGAGAAGTGATGACAAATAAGGTGGGGTAGAATCCCCCAAGGATGGGGGCTGTGCAATGACACCAGCTGTCCACTGTAATTAATGTGATAATAAAGGGGAATGAACTGCACTCACATGCTAGAACCCATCAGGCACTGTGCAGAAAATAAACTGCTGTCCTGCAAAAAAATAAAATGCTTGAAAAATGGAGATATTGTACCACTATATTTTTTTCTTTTTTTATTAGATATTTTCTTTATTTACATTTCAAATGTTATCCCCCTTTCCAAGTTCCCCCCAAAAAACCTCCTATATCTCCCCCCTCCCCCTGTTTCTATGAGGATGCTCCCCCATCCACCCACTCATTCCTGCCTTACCACCCTCACATTCCCCTACCCTGGGGCATTCAGCCTTCATAGGACCAAGGCCCTCTCCTCTCCTTTATGCCCTACAAGGCCATCTTCTGCTACATATGTGGCCAGAGCCATGGGTTCCTCCATGGGTACTCTTTGGTTGGTGTTTTAGTCCCTGGGAGCTCTGGGGGGTCTGGTTGGTTGATATTGTTGTTCTTCTTATGGGGTTGCAAACTCCTTAAACTCCTTCAGTTGTACCACCACATTTTTAAGAGTTCCTTAAATAGAACTAGAGGACTAATGTAGAAGACAACACTGCACACAACTGGCCAGTCATCAACCATTCACTAGTTTCTTTAAAATTATTTGATTTTGTATGTCTTCATTGGTTTATTTAAAAATATTATCAAAGATAAATTTATAGAATATCTTTTTAAAAGATAACCATGTCTTATATCTTGAAGTTTTAAAAAGTAACAAACAAGGTACAGCAGTGCAAATAATCATGCTTTTAAAAATAAATAGGCTCCTTGGTGGTCAAATATCATCTGTAAATCTGAGTCTTAAATGCTTCCTGTGCTATATGTGTAAAAATACAACTGGAATTTATCTACATTTGTTTCATTAAATCCATTTTAGGTATTAATATTCTACTTTTCAATTGATTAGTTTCCTGTGTACAACTTGTCCCTAACATCTAGTAGACAAATAAATTGTGATGTTCTGCCCTTTGAAGTTCCCATATGTTTCTTTAATTTTAATTTACTACAAATTACTAAAATATAGAAGACCATACTGTAGTATTTGCTTCTCCAAGTTACCTAACTTGTTTGATGTAGCATCCACAGGATGCACTCTTCTATTCAGTTTCTCCAAAGCACCATTTTCAAGAAATCTCTGGCAACTTTCTTCACTAGGGATAATTGAACATGCAATACTTAATTTCAAGCCTTAGGGTTTGAAAAAAAATCATGACCATTCATTTTCAAACAAAAAATATCAATAGCTAAGAATAATTTAAGTATTAAAAGATTTTCTAATTATTTAACAAGTGGAATTAGTTTAATATTTCAAGCAAAGATGCACTTATATCTATACAGTTATAGAGTTTTTATATTATTTATTTATATTTTCTATTTCCCTTCCATATATGATTCTAGGTACACTGTTTTTAAATACTTTTATTTATAATTTCCACTTAAATGGATGCTGTTGATACTCCAATAGTACCATATTTCCTATCCCATAAATTCTTATATTTCAGAGAAATTGCAATAGAAAAGACATTTAGTCTAACTTAGTATTGAGTTGTTAAGCAGCAAAACTGTTGCTACATAGAACAACCAACATTTCTGAGTCTCTCTATATTATTGGCTAAAACACTATTCCATTGAAAATTTTTGATCAAAACTTTAATTGAGATAATAATGGTATACATTTGGTTCTCTATATAGGTACATTTATAATATTTCTTTATAGAGAGAATTTAGCTCATGAATGCTTACAATAAATACATAAAGAATATTAAACTAAATACATGAGTCTTTTTCTTTCATGTGTTCCACATGAATTAGTTTCCTTTTTTTCTAGAGATTCTCATGAGTTTAAATCTATTTAAATACATTATTTTTGAATCATAATTCTTTTTATACTCATACCTTTGGTCAGTATGAGTTCAGTGACATTTGATAGAGGCCTAGTCTTAGAATTATTTTAAATCAGAGGTTGTTAAAGTATTTAAATGTTTTACTGTTTTAGGTTTTGTTTTCTTGTTTAAAACTCTTAATTATCCTTCAACAGAGGAATGGATACAAAAATTATGGTACATCTACACAATGGAGTACTACTCAGCTATCAAAAACAATGAATTTACGAAATTCTTAGGGAAATGGATGGATCTGGAGAATATCATCCTGAGTGAGGTAACCCAATCACAAAAGAACACAAATGGTATGCACTCTCTGATAAGTGGTTATTAGCCCAGAAGTTCAGAATGCATAAAGTACAACCCACAAACCTCAAGAAAGTCAAGAAAAAGGAAGATATTTCATTCCTTCTTGAAAGGGGGGAACAGAATACCCATGCAAGGAGTTGCAGAGACTAACTATGGAGCAGAGACTGAAGGAAGGGCACTCCAGCCTGATATAGCTGTCTCCTGAGAGACTCTGACATTACCTGACTAATACAGAGGTAGAGGCTCACAACCATCCATTGAACTGAGTACAGGGTCCCCAATGAAGGAGTTAGAGAGGGAACCAATGGAGTTAAAGGGTTTGCAGCCTCTTGGGACGAACAACAATATGGACTGACCAACGCCCTCAGAGCTCCCAGGGACTAAACCACCAACCAAGGACTATACATGGTGGGACTGATTGTTCTGGCAGCATGTGTATAGTAGAGGATGGCCGAGTTGGTCATCAATGGGAGGAGAGGCCCTTGGCCCTGTGAAGGTTCTATGCCCCAGTGTAGGGGAATGACAGGGCTGATAAGTGGGAGAGGGTGGGGTGGCAGGCATAGGGAGGGAGGAGGCAACAGAGGTTTGTTCTTGTTGTTTTTGATTGTTCATTAAATATTATTTAGAAAATAAAAAAAAGAAAGATATTAACTTTATTGACCTAGCTTGAAAACATTAGGTGTAGTTTAATATAGCTTCCCTTATATGAGAGTGATGCCTTTGCTGTTTTTTTCTATTACTTTGTAAGTAAAAATTTCATGATTTTAATATGTAATACTTTAAAAGTATATGTAATCATGGAAAAAAGATAATATAAAAATAAAAAAAATTATTTTTAAATTTATTGTTCATAGCATATTTACTTGCCACAAGTTTGACTTTTAACTCTAGCCAACATATATAATTATGTTGAGTGTTTTTGGATATTTTAATTATTCTGTTTCAAAAATGTATTTAGTTTACCTAGTCATTGATGTTTTGGGCTGGTGAGTCTGAGTGTGGCCTTCTGTTTTCTTTTAAGTCTGTCTGAGACATTTAGTGGAGTCACAATAAAATATCTGAGTTTTGGCCATTTATATTGAAAAAAATCATTTCTTAGCAGTTCTAGAAGCTTGTGTAGTCTATGAATGCTTAGTTACAATAAATACATGAAGAATATTAAACTAAATACATGAGTATTTTTCTTTCATGTGTTCCACATGAATTAGTTTCCTATAGGTCTAGCATTTCAGACTACAGGTCTAGCATTTCATCTGAAGGGAGCTTTCTATCCTAACTTTATGTGGCAGAAGAGAAAAGTGAGCTAAACATAGTCCATTACGTTGCTTTAGAAAAGCCTCAGTCCTCTTCAGTGACATATCTACAGTAACAGTATAATGACAACACCTGAACAGTGGAAGAGAGTGAGCCTTGGCAGGCCTGTGTTGGACAGAAAACAATCAACACAGGATATACATGCAGAGACATCCAACTTAAGTGTTGTGGGGTCTACACTGGACCGTGTGTGCAAAGTACATTTTTCAGTCATTTAATTAGGAGCTCCTCCAGGTGAATTAAAATTGCTGCTTTTACGTATTCATCTGTAACATAAAGATTATCATTTATTTTCATAAAACTTAGGGAGGTACTAATATCCCAATACATGTAAAACACACTGAAGAGTGTTTATTGCTTATATTAAATTCATTTTTTTAAAAAATTGTTCCATAGGTAATTTTTTTTTTGTCCTAGTCCTCTTTTGAAGCATAATATATTGTCTTCCCTTTGTACTTAAGAGGGAGATACTTTGTTTAAGGTTTGATATAATCTTTTGTTTAAGATTTTCTGGGTACCATTATAACTTAGAAATACAACATCAGTGAATGATCTCTATTTAAGGAAACACAGGTTTAAACGATCATTCTTCCTGTCATTGAACTGTCATTCAATATATTTTTCATTCTTGCAGATTAAGCAAATTCATAAATTCTGAATGATGGAGTCATGTACCTATAAATCTAAAAGCCTATGTCATGAAACTAACTCTTTACATTTTCGTTTGAAGTAGAAAGCATCATTACAATTTTCCAGGTTTCTGGGATGTGGGGGTGGGGGAGAGGTGAAACTGGGAAAGCGAATAACATTTGAAATGTAAATAAAAAACATCCAATAAAAAGTTCACTTGTAAAAGCTTCTCAATTTCAGCAACTGTATTTTCTTATGTCTATATGTTAAACTGACAAAAACCTCTCAAGTTCATTTTTTATAATTTCTCTTCATATGTATACCACTAGATCACTGATATATAAATATGCAATCTATTATATCTTTACACATCACAATATTTCTTTATCTATACCATCATCAAATTACAGTAACTACTGTGCCATATAGAATGAATAGATTCCATTATTATTGTCTTACAAACATATTTATAGCAACATATTTGAAAGCATTTTTATCTTTAAGATGTAGTTCAAGGTCAAATACAAAAATATCAGTTCAGATCCATATATTTGGTAGCACACTCTCTCCAGTCCTCATGCCATGACATTTCACAAGTGCCAAAGTAACGATGGCAAAGAATCTTGAAAGGATTGAAAAGAAGTATCTATTGAATTTCTGGGAAATTAACTACAATAACTAATGAATTCCTATTTTCTTTATTGGTTTATCTTTACACTGGATTATATTGCTTTATATGTAAAATATTTAAGCCTACAACCTCATCAAGAAATTGATTTGCATGTTGACCTCTATCAATACCTTTACAAGGTGAGGAAAAAAATCTATCTTCCACTGTTCATTCTGCTTTGTTAATTCTATGAAGGCAAAAGAACCCAGTAAATCAACAATTAGTATGACTATTGGGGCGAGGAGCCTTGATCAGGCAGAAATGTTTTAGTTCCGTCTTATAGTCTACA
>JADRCC010541819.1:2450-12940 GCA_019843855.1 Hylomyscus alleni
CACAGACACATGCACACACTATACATATACAGAAAACTAGCACAGACACATACGCACACATACAAAGAAGATAAAATGTTAAAATTGCTACTGATGTACTATTTCGGTAATTATACATGAAATTAATAGAGCTTTTATATACACAGGTGTCCAGATTTCTCAGGTGACCTGTCGCTGTTTGCCATTGACTACACTCTGAATTACTTGAAGCCCATACACTAGAATTAGGTGAAAGGATTATGAAGTCTCTGCTTATCTCTCTGTTTTTATTTTTCACAAAAGACACTGGCTTTGTAAGAGTGAGTAATACTTTCTGTAGTCTTCTTCTTCAGGTCCATGCCGGTTACAGCGCCTTGATTGAGCCTAATGTGAATCTCTGCACTTGCATTTTCCCCGTGTTGGAGTTAGAACTAGATTTGGATTCTATTTCAGGTTCAGATTCTCAGCAAATAATTTCATCCATGTCTCCAGTCCCTGCAGAAATTCAGTTTCTGGTTGCCTTGGAAGGTAATCGGCAACACTTGGCAGGAACCACCTCTCATTTCACCGGACTCCAAAATATGCATATTGTAATTTCCGTAATCCTTAATTTGATACTTGAAATTTGTCAGTTAACTAAAACTTCACCTTATCAATTATTTACTCACAAATAGAGTATGTTCATTAGACTCTGAGAAAGTACTAAACTTATCCTTCCCCGGAATTCAGACCTTCTTCCTGAGCATCCTATACAAAGGCTGATATGACAGATTATTTTTATTTTCAGTGTAAGATATATTGCTGAGTTTTGAGTACCATCGCTGTGTTCTTAAATTACTTTCTTTTTATGATATTATTAATTTGGTCTTTAAGAATTTTGCTCATGTATATAGTGTGTTTTGGTGATATCCAACCCCATTCTCTGCCTGTTCCCCTGAACCCCCTGACATGACATGCCTTCCCAAGCCCCCTTAAAAGTTATATCTTCCCAATCCCCATAACATGTCATGCCTTCCCAAGCCCCTAATATGTAATGCCTTCCCCAAACCCTTAACATATCATACCTTCCAAACACCCTAACATGTTACACTCTCTCAGTTTTATGTCATTTTTTTATAACCCTCTGACACCAGTTATTGCTGAGTGTGTGCTCATGAGTATAGTAACCTCCACTAGAACTTGGCCCATCTACTAATGGCCACACAATAAAGAAAACGAGTCTCTCCACTAGCTTTCATTTGCTAGGAGGATCACTTCAGCATCTCATTTACGGGTGGGGCTTTGTGAATTCTACCCCAATCCCTCTTGGGACTTGAACTTCCGCAGGAAACAACAGCTACTGTGAATCCACAAGTACAGCAGCCGTGCTGTACTCAGAAGATGACGCTATAGCATTAATCTCCATCCTCTGGCTCTTAAATTCTTTCCAAACCCTCTCTAGGATATTCCCCAGGCTTTGGGGATGGAAGGCTGACATATATGTCTCATTTAAGACTGAGCACTTGTTCTCAGCACTTTGTCTAGTGATGGCTCTCTGCAACAACCATCAACCAGAAGAGGCTTATTTGACCAACAGAGGCAGCATAAGTCTACAGGTATAAATTTGAGTATTTAGAAGGTAGTTTGACATAGGCATCAATCAAAAGAACAGTAAGTTACTCCCAATATCAGGGTTCGCTCCAGAACTCTCTAGTCATGGCCTTGTCACCTGTTTGACAGCACCAGGCTCTTGAGAAAGACATCTTAAGGCCAATCGGAATGTGGTCCATTCCTCCTATAACAGTCCTGTCACTACTGCATGAGTGGCCACATCTCAGTTGGCTGTCAGTACTGTAGCATGCAGGGGTCAGTGCTAGGTAAGACCACTGATGTCTTCTCTCCTCCAAGAGCCTGCATGGCAGGGGGCCTGTCCATGCCTTTTGGGTTCAGAGCTGAGTTGGAACACAGAGTTGGACAGAGGTCAAGAGACTGAGGATCTGCAGCCTTAAAACTTTGTCTAACTGTGTTGGGGATAGAAACCGATGGCTTCTGGAAACTTAATACTCTCTTGCTTATTCTGTGGCTGAAAACTGCTGGTTTCTTTTCTCCACCTGTGTTTTAATAAGTGTTGTATCTTTATTTTATAACTTTCTCTATTTTATTTCTTTATAACTCTGGGTTGTGGTAATCATATTTAACTCTTTCTAGCTGTTTTGTGTTTTAATAAGTGCTAAAAACTTAACTCTTTATACTATTCTGTGCTTCAATAAGTGCTGAGAAAGTAACCTTATTATTTGTGCTTAGATAAGTTCTAATGTCTGGTGAATTACCACATGCTGTTTAGCAGCTGGGACTTAGGTAAAAGGATCTATTACTAGAGCTCCTTTTTCGGGAGAGTCTGCCAGGTGACTTTCTTCTCCTATCCCCTCTCTGGCCAGAAAGGATGGAGCTCCTTAACTCCTTTCGAGCCAGAGAGAAAAGAAAGGAAAGGAAAGAGGTCACTCACACAGACAGCACATACACCAGGTGAAGCAGAAAATGACTGCCCTACTTTTCTTTTATTGTTTTCAGCCTCTTTATAACTTTTTTTATTAGATATTGTCTTCATTTACATGTCATATGATTTCTCCCTTCCCAGTTTCCCCTCCAACAAACAAACAAACAAACAAACAAGAACAAGAACAAACCCCTGTTGCCTCCCCCACTCCCCATACTTGCCACCCCACCCTTTCCCACTTATTGGCCCTGGCATTCTCCTACACTGGGACACAGAACCCTCACAAGGCCAAGGGCCTCTCCTCCCATTGATGATCAATTTTGCAATCCTCTACTATACACATGCTGCCAGAGCAATCAGTCCCACCACGTGTACTCCTTGGTTGGTGGTTGAGTCCCTGGGAGCTCTGAGGGCATTGGTCAGTCCATATTGTTGTTCGTCCTAAGGGTCTGCAAACCCTTCAGCTCCTTTTTCTTTTCTCTAACTCCTTCATTGGGGACCCTGTACTCATTTCAATGGATGGCTGTGAGCCTCTACTTCTGTATTAGTCAGGTACTGTCAGAGCCTCTCAGGAGATAGCTGTATTAGGCTGGTTTGTCCTTCCTTCAGTCTCTGCTCCATAGTTAGTCTCTGCAACTCCTTGCGTGGGTATTTTGTTCCCCCTTTTAAGAAGGAATGAAATGTCCACATTTTGGTCTTCCTTCTTCCTGAGTTTCTTGTGGTTTGTGGGTTGTTCTTCCTGTATTCCGAACTTCCCCTATCCCCTCTTTGGCCAGAGAGGATGGAGCTCCTTAACTCCTTTTGAGCCAGAGAGAATAGAAAGGAAAGGAAAGAGGTCACTCACACAGACAGTACATACACCAGGTGAAGCAGAAAATGGCTGCCCTACCTTTCTTTTATTGCTATAAGCCTCTTTATAACTTTTAGACAAAAAAAAAATTCTCTCTGTAAGAAAGAATTACCTCATAGATAAAATGTTATATAAAAGGAGAGTAGCAGAGGATACTAATAAAGAGTTCTTCTTTTTTCATTCTGTAAGCTCACTACAAGTTCACCGCAGCAGTCTCACGTGCCTCGCTTTATCACAGTGCACACCTGTGGCCTCACCCTTGACCTGACCTAGAATGGATGCTTTTCCTTGATCACAAATTTGCCCCAAGCCTATTTCTCTTTTTAGTGTAATTGTGAAAGCTCGTTGTATTCCCTATTGTGCAGCCTTTACTTACTGTTCTATAAGGAATGGGCACACTTAATTTTAACTTCAAAAATTATAGCAATTGTGTCATCGATAGCAATATTGATAGATTCATGGAGTTTTTTTCTTCTTCTCAGGATATATATTCTAGATTACATAATCAAACAATTCCATATAAAATGACAAATCTGTAATAGATAATTATATTAATTAATTTAATTTTGGTTTAATCCTAAATATTGTTCTCAGAAATTTATTTGTTTTATAATACAATATTTATGAGATTTAATGTAAATCCAGAGAAATATATATGTATAATGTATATATATGCATAGATATATAATTTTTCAATAATATATTTTGAGCATATTCTTTCCCTTCCTCCAACAACTCCCAGTTCTTACCCCATTTTTTTTTTCTTTCTGGTTTATACGTTTATCTTAAATAGACTATCTTGCAGCTGAGATAGCTCAGTAATGGAGCACTTGTCTCATATGTACAAGGCCCTGGGTTCAGTTAGAAGTCCTCCAATGTGAAACTGACTATGCTCAAATAGACTCCTTGTGTTCCTTGTCACTTTTTAAAAATAACTCTGTCACAACTAGCCACTACTATTTTCTTTAAATATCTAATATTTACCTTCCTGCTGTGAATCTATTCAGGATAGTGTCTGCTTCCTTCACTGAAGTATCCAGTTATCAGTGAAAATCCCAGCACTTGGGAAAGCCTTGGAAATAAGAAAGTAATGTTCATATGCTGTGTAAGCATTAAGAAGTAATTAGTAATTGCAATCCTTTCAGCCTCAGAATGTAAAAAAAAGTATGCAGATCGGCTCACATTTTAAAATGCAAAAGGCCTGAAGAATCCATTTAGTCTAAGTCATAGCACCTTTGTATCTTTGAAAGCATCCTGACTTCCACCCTACCCCAGATAAGATTCATTGTACCCAGAGTAACCAAATCTCGGTCTCTAGGATTGTTTAAATTTAGTCTCTTTCTGTGGGTCTCCAGACAAGACCAAGGTCAATGCACAAATAAAATAAACATGAGATGAAGCTTCCAGATGCTAAAATGCCACTCTAACTTTTCTGTCCATACCTCTTGAATTTCGTAAAGTCACTCTGAAAAAGATTACCATGAGCAGAGTGGAAGAAAGCATCTGTGGCTGCCCTGAAGATGAAGAAAAGTCAGTGCTTGAGTGACAGCAGGAAGCATCATGGATACTGTCTCCAAGAGGACTCGCCAGTATTCCCTTTAATGTCAGAGACCGCAGATAAATTCAACTGTCTTTAATTAAGATCTCCCTAGGCTTAACAACAGGAGCAGCTTCCTAGCCTTTTCTGCCCATGGATAAGCAATTTGCCAAGCAGGGTAAGTGTGAAAGATAGCAGAGCCCCAGGGTATCTATCTAATCCCTAGAAGTAATTAGTGAGAGATTATAACCTAGTATTCTGCTCACAACAAAAGGCCTCGTTATCACAGCCTTGACCTAGAGATAGATTTATGTGACACCACTGAAAATTATTTAATAAGATTCTTGCGCATGCATACACACACACACACACAAAGAAAGAAACAACCTTGGTTTAAAATCACCATGATAGTGCCTGTGGTGGTGATATTTAAATGCAATGCTTTTTAACACTCCTGTTTGGTTGCTATGCTTAATAATCAGTAAAGATCAGTAAAGTTTTGTGGGTTTTTTGTTGTTGTTGTTGTTGTTTTGTTTTGTTTTCAAGACAGGGTTTCTCTTTGTAGCCCTAGCTGTCCTGGAACTCACTCTGTAGAGCAGGCTGGCCTCGAACTCAGAAATCCGCCTGCCTCTGCCTCCCAAATGCTGGGGTTAAAGGCATGCACCACCACAGTCCAGCATTTTTTTTTTAGAGAAACGCTTTTATAAAAGAAAAAAAGTAAAGTGTCATTTTTGTTCTGTTTTCGATACAAAATCACAGGGGCCTCAATGATACAGAGAAAAACAACTTTGTATAGGAAGTTGAAATTTTCAATCTACTCCGAAGTCCTGGGTAAGGAAGACCTTTCAGGAGTAGCCCATGATCCATTATTTAACTCCACACTTACTTCTGTAACTTGACCAAAGTCACTTTCAAAGTAGAGTTTATTTGGCCTCATGATTCCAGAGGGAGCCATAACAGGAGGTAGCAGGCATGGCTGCAAAGGGCTGGAGGCTGAGAGCTCACATTTTGAACTACAAACAGGAAGCAGAGAAAGAGAGAGAACAGTGAGGTGGGTGACATCATGTACTTTCAATGTCCACCCACGCTGACATACTTCTTACCGAAAGGCTATACCTAAACCTGTCCAGTCAGAGCCACCAAAAGGGGATGAAGTGTTCAAATGCCCAAGCCTCTGGAAGACAGTTCTCATCTGTGCCAGACCGACCAGCTTCCCATGCCTCCTTCTCACTTGCCCTGGTTCCCTTCCCTAATACATTTCCTCCGGCTTCAAGTCTTTTATTTTTTCCACCATTAATACCGATCTGTGCTTCTCATATGTGTTTTACTGTGAAATCATCCATTAGGACAATCAGTGGCCATTCCCCTAAAGTGAAGAGAATGTTTCTTCTCTAGCAGTCACCTAACAATAGTTCCTCATCTACGAGTGGAGCCTTGAATCCTTCCTCCTGTACACTAGAGCTTTTCCTTGGCTTGTTCTTGTATTGGCTTAGTCTTGTGTGGGTAAACACAGTTGCGGAACTCAGGTGTACAATAGTTATCATGTCATTTTATGCTCGTTAAAGGAACAATCACAGGGAAAATATTACAATTATTTTTTTTTTAAATTTTTTCGAGACAGGGTTTCTCTGTATAGCCCTGGCTGTTCTGGAACTCACTCTGTAGACCTGGCCTTGAACTCAGAAATCCGCCTGCCTCTGCCATCCAAGAGCTGGGATTAAAGATGTGCAGCACCACTGCCCAGCAGATATTACAATTCTAAAAATGTATAATAAACACAATTGCATCCAATTTCATAAAACAAATACTACTACACCTAAAATCCACAGACTGAGCCCAATACAATGATAGTGAATGACTTCAATATGCCACTCTCCAGCAATCTCTGAATAGATGCATAACTTTGTAGTTATTTTAGAATTATTTTTAGAATCTGAGAATTGAAGAGCCTTAAGCATGTGCCTGTAACAACTCATGGTCCTTGAGTTACTTTGAAGTATGAATGCTAAGAAGGTGCTGATTGGGGGGCAAGTTGTCTAGGTAAGAGCCATAGACAATAGGAGGAACTCATAAATGAGTATTCATTTTTGGGTAGATTCCTTAATAAGCTTGTTAACTCAAAGAGAAGTTGATGATAGCTCTTACCATATATGCTTGTTTTAAGAACTGAAGAAATGGCTATGAAAAGCTGCTTACAGCACTGTTTTGACTTTGTAGTCACTGATAAGCCTTAATATCATTATGTGTTGATGGCAATCAAGAAGCTTAGCATTGTACTCATGGCTTTACTGAGTCAAGCATCCATATGTCTTTATCAAAAATAGAAGATTTTACATTCAAACACTAGACAATGAATGTCTTTCCTAAGTTAGAATGATTTGTATTCTATAAAAAGACCACTTAGGAATATTTCATTATTTATATTTCTCCACACTCCCAATTTAAGAGTGAATCTGTTGGGGGTATTTCTCTCCTCATAAATAGCTTTATAGTATTTTGTTTTTATATGTAATTTCATGTACATGTAAGAAGAGGGATGATTTATTATTACAATTTTGTTCTCCTTAAATGGTTGAATTAACACAAAACAGTGCCATCTCAAATTAGATTGGCAAATTTGTTTTCTTCGTTCTCAAAATTCTAGCTCAACTCCACCTGCACACACTTGGGTTTTGTTCCCTCGATAGGCTTATCCTCCACCTCCCAGTGTTTCCTTGAAGCTTGATTGCAGTGTGTCAAAACCGCTGGGCTCTAATCATGAGCCGCTTTTCAAAGATTCAATTGCCTCCCCATAGCTGAATACCTCCATCCATCTACAGACTGTTACTGTCAGAACCCCGCTGCCTCCTCCTGTGAGGAGTTCCCAAGCTCTTTTTCCTTTAGCAGCTTAATGAGCACTTTGAGTTGTGACTACTGTTTACCCTAGGAGGCCAGGGCCACAAATCCCTCCAAGTCACCATCTCCTTCCACCAAATTAGAGAGAAGAGGAGAAAGTTTCCCCTTCTCATCCCGCCATTCTTTCTCCTGGCAGATCAAACAAATTCTCTGGACCCCTGGAAACTAGCTATTATGAATCCTGCATCTCTGCCTCCTGTCCAGAACCAGATGTAATTTTTGCGGAGGCCTGTTGTGACAGCAGATCTGTCACCTGCCAAAGTGACCAGAATGGGGAAAGCCTCCCAGGACTACAGAATAGAAAAGTGCATTGAGGGTACAGAACCATTTACGTGCACTCGTCCATCCCCAAGAGTGTGTGTTTAATGGTTATTCGCCTTTACTCACAGAGACTAATGCAGATATTAAGTCATATATTCTCTGTTACAATTCGCAACACTCTGGCCATTTTGTGGGTTTGGCGTAGGTCTGAACTCACTTGCTCTCTTTTTTAACCCCACTTGTATAAGATTCCCAAGGGAGGCGGAATCGGTGTTCCTAGCATACATTACATTGTGGCCTTTTAGAAAACATGTGTAGCATCACAGCTATGCAACTAGCATGAGCAGAGGGCCAACTCGCATGAAGCTTGTCTTTGTACTATTTGGATTTCTGCAACATCTCCGTTGAACACTGTGGGAGACTGGGCAAATCTTGTTAGCCACTGCCAACAATGTGTAGAAAGTGATAAAAGTGACAGAATTAATTCCTGGAACTAAATAGTGATAGAAAAGCAGTACAATATCCAACAACTGGTGAGAACTTCATGTATTTAAGTCATTAATATACCTGTTGTTGTATCCCTAATATTTAAGAGGCTTATTTTATTTATTTATTTATTTATTTATTTATTACATTCCAGTCGTTGCCCATCTTCCAGTCTGCCCTCCCACAGTTCCTCATCCCATTCTGGCTCTCCCTGTCTCCCCTTCTCTCCCCCTCCCAAACCCCATCAGGCCTCTCCTCTCCCTAGGGCATCACGTCTCTGGAGGGTTAAGTGCTGCTTCTCCCTCTGAGGCTAGACCAGGCAGTCCTCTGCTGCATATGTGGCGGGTCCTCATATCAGCTATTTATGCTGATTGGTGGTGGCTCAGTGTGGGTTAAAATGGGGTCCTGCATCCGGTCCAGGGCTTGGGCCACTGGGTGAGGCAGACACGGGGAGTTTGTGTGCACCCACGGCTGCTGCCTGGCAGATGTCAGGCTGTGAGAAGCCGCAGGACCCCACTCTGGGGGTCAGGAAGACACAATCTGGGGTCCCCGTGGAACCTGCAGGAGTTGGCTGGGGTCCCCGGGCCTGCACAGAGGCCAAGCATGTGCTCTCGGCCATCCCAGATACCTCTGTGAGCTGCAGAAGAGCTGAAAATGGGGTGTGGGCCTGCAGGCGGCTCTAGACCAGGGTTGAAGGGGAAAGGACAGGGAGGAGAGAGCTCCGGCAGGTTCCCTGGGGAGGAGAGTCCTTGGATTGATCGGCCAGCTACTTGGCTTGGTGGCTGGCGCACAGGGAGGCCTTCTGGGGGAGGTTGGATGCACGGCTCCTTAGGGGAAGACCTGCTCCGTTGCTCCAGCACTGCAATCCCAATGTGAAGAGGCAGTCCGTGGTTTTAAGGCATTTGTAGAAAGGTAAAGAGAGGGAGAAGCGTAGAGAAGTAGAGGTCAGCCATGGCCACGTGGAGAGAGGGGGAAGGGAGGAGGAGCAGGAGGGCGAGAGGCGAGAGTAAGAGAGTAAGAGCAAGAGGGTAAAAAAGTAAGAGAGGGAGGAGGGGGCAAACAGCCCCTTTTAGAGTGGACTGGTCTACCTAGCTGTTCCTAGATAACTGTAGGGAGGAGCATACCTGGCTGTTGCCAGATAACTGGGGGTGGAGTCCAAACAGATTACCAGGAGTTTGGTAAATTGCCTACATAACTGATGGCCACACACCTCTCTGCGGGAGGGGTGGGAGAGGCTGTAGCTGCAACAGGAGTCAAGGGCCCAGGGAGCATGGCTGAGTACCTGCCTTCTCATGCAGGCGGAAGTCACCATCTACCTGGTCACCGGGGTTCATGGCCTGTGCTTGACAGGGAACCAGGCTGTCTGTGCACAGCTCACGGCCCCACAGCTCAGTGTCTGAGAGATCTCAGGGGTCCAGGTTAGTTGAGACTGCTTATCTTATTTTTAAAATGAAAAATGATATTCTGCCTTAACCATTTAAATCTCAGAGCACCCAGCCAATAGTTTATTAATGGTTCCTTCAGAGGGATAACTTAGTGGTGAAGAGCACTGGCTGCTCTTACAGAGGCCCTAAATTTAAATCCCAGTACCCACATGATGTTTCACAACTATAACCATAGTACCATGGGATCCAATGCCCTCTTCTGGCATATAAATGTATATGCTGACAAAACAGCAATATACATAAAGTATATAAATGAATGAATGGCTCTTTTAATTGTTGGTAAATTTAGATATTATAAAATATTGTGGCCAGGCGGTGGTGGTGCACGCCTTTAATCTCAGCACTTGGGAGGCAGAGGCAAGTAGATTTCTGAGTTCGAGGCCAGCCTGGTCTACAGAGTGAGTTCCAGGTCAGCCAGGGCTATACAGAGAAACTGTCTCAAAAAACAAAACAAAACAAAATAAAATATTGTGAGGTAGATAACCTGGTACATCTCCATGCATCTGTGGTTACATTCATGTTTGAAACTGGGGTGGTTTGAATGAGAATGACCCCAATATA